>SWJQ01001106.1:100369-110981 GCA_007252995.1 Zosterops borbonicus | reverse complement strand
CAGAGCTGGAGAATAAAGCAGAGATTTATTCCAAGGCCTCCAGGATCCACCTTGGGCAGGACAAGAGCCTGGCCAGGGCTACACCCAAGGGGGACCCAAAATGGTCCCCAAATGGCCAAAGGGTCCCCAGGTGTGACACTTGGATCAGTTTTGGTCCATTTGCAGCTTGGGGTTGAATTGTCCAATTGCAGCTGCAGGTTGTGAGGTCCCATCCTTGTTGTTCCTCCCTCCAGCCCCCCTTGTTTGTGCTCTTGGGCCTGAGAGTTGTCCTTGGTGTCCATTTGGGCAAGGATTTGTTTTGTGTCCCTGCTGTGTGCAGAGCTGAGTGACACTGACTGTGAGCTCAGGGCTGCCCCCCTGGCCACCACACAACCTGAAACACAGCAAAGAGAAAACTCCAGGCATCGATCAAATATGTAAAGATTTAGGAGACACACAGGTACAAGGCAGTGAAATCCTAATAGAGGAGGACAGGCACTGGACTAGAGCCAGATAAGCCATAACAGAACACAAATTTTATTTACCTGATCACACACAACCNGGACTAGAGCCAGATAAGCCATAACAGAACACAATTTTTATTTACCTGATCACACACAACTTTATTTTTGAAAGAAAAACATATTGAAGTTCATCTTGCTGGGTTTTTTTGCATTGGATGCCCTTGAATTCCATAGGTGACTATCAAAAATGCTATTTCTAATCTGACCTTTAATGATTAAAGCAAAAGCTGAGAAGATTTTTTTCCTTTGCTCCGAATGGAAAAGGATTTGATGGCAAAAAGAACATTGTGTGAGGGTTTTTTCCCCATTTTTTTAGATAACTGCCATTGCCATGAGCTTCACAATTACACATAATTTTTGGAGGCCTTCACACATGGTTTTGATGGAGAACTGAGTTTACCTGAGAGTCTTTCTCTCCAGCTGTGAGAGAGATGACAAAACACAAGATTTGAGCACCAGCCATGCAAAGATGGGACTGAACTTGAATTTCCCAGCTCCGCTGGGAGACACACCGGGTCCTGCTGAGGGAGATTTACTGAGGCACCACTTTGTCCTCTGGTGAGGTGACGAGATAAACCCAAATTGGGAATTAATCCACATTTGCCTCCTGCAAATCCCTCCCAGCTCCGAGAACCCGGAGCGAATTCTGGGCAAGAGGCCACTGGGAATGTGTCCAGTTCTCTGCACCCCATGCCCAGCTCTGGCTGCACAATCATTTATTTCCTGCAGCTCCTCTGGCCAAGGAAAACATCTGGGCTCCCTGTGGCAGGGCAGCTCTGCAGTGAGGGGCCTCTGTTGCAAATTGTGCACCCCCAGGGGCTGCCCCACATCGTGGGACCTGCAGGAAGCTCCACACCAGGGGCACTGGTGGCAAAAAAAAAAAAAAATAAAAAAAAATAAAACTCCTTTGATTCCAATTTACTGGTCCTTGTGCCTCCAGAAATCAATTTATGACCGGTGGGGTGAGTTACCTTCCTCCCCACTCTGTAAAAAACCCGTGGTTAATTGATTTTTGGTCCTTTTTTGTTGTTGTTGTTGTTAATTTAAAACTCTAAGCAAGGTAAAATTTGTCTCGAAAAAGCTGAAGAAAGGAGCCTTCAAAAGGAAATCTCGAGGTGTTGGTTTATGTCTGGGAATGGATCTGGGCTGGGGGGAGGGGGAAATGGGGAGCTTAATTTCCTTGTGTTTTCCCTGGAACACATTTTTAAAGGGATACTGGAACAAGTTTCCATTGAAAACAACCCCCCAAAAAACTCTGTTTCTCACTCCTAGACCCCCAGAAATCTTTTACCTGGGAGGGGTTGGATGTCATGTTTTACTTTAGCTGATGGAATCAGAGAGATGTGGAATATCCTGAGCTGGAAGGGACCCACCAGGATCATCCAGTGCAGACACCCCAAAATCCCACCCTGGGAGTGGTGTCCAAACCCTCCTGGAGCTCTGGCAGCCTTGGGGCAGTGCCCAGCATCCTCTGGGGAAAAATCCTTCCCCTGATCTCCAATCAAACCTCCCCCAGAGTGGAAAAATCATCCCCAGGAGCTCATGTGGGGCAAACCCAGAACGAGCCAGAGGTGTGAGAGTGTTGTCCTGAGCTCAGGGGGAGCAGGACCTGCCCTTCCAACTCCTCCTTTCACCTCCCTCCCTTTGCTCCTGCATTCCCGGAGCTGTCCTTGATTTTCCTGGGATAGGGATGTGGGCATGGCTGGGGAGGATCTGGGCTCTGCTCAAGCCGTGCCTGTGACAGGAATTGTCTTTCTTTGCTGTGTCACAGGGAGCACTGAGAACACAAGGAGTGGTGTCCAAACCCTCCTGGAGCTCTGGCAGCCTTGGGGCAGTGCCCAGCATCCTCTGGGGAAAAATCCTTCCCCTGATCTCCAATCAAACCTCCCCCAGAGTGGAAAAATCATCCCCAGGAGCTCATGTGGGGCAAACCCAGAACGAGCCAGAGGTGTGAGAGTGTTGTCCTGAGCTCAGGGGGAGCAGGACCTGCCCTTCCAACTCCTCCTTTCACCTCCCTCCCTTTGCTCCTGCATTCCCGGAGCTGTCCTTGATTTTCCTGGGATAGGGATGTGGGCATGGCTGGGGAGGATCTGGGCTCTGCTCAAGCCGTGCCTGTGACAGGAATTGTCTTTCTTTGCTGTGTCACAGGGAGCACTGAGAACACAAGGAGTGGTGTCCAAACCCTCCTGGAGCTCTGGCAGCCTTGGGGCAGTGCCCAGCATCCTCTGGGGAAAAATCCTTCCCCTGATCTCCAATCAAACCTCCCCCAGAGTGAAAAATCATCCCCAGGACCTCACGTGGGGCAAACCCAGAACGAGCCAGAGGTGTGAGAGTGTTGCCCTGAGCTCAGGGGGAGCAGGACCTGCCCTTCCAACTCCTCCTTTCACCTCCCTCCCTTTGTTCCTTCATTCCCGGAGCTGTCCTTGATTTTCCTGGGATAGGGATGTGGGCATGGCTGGGGAGGATCTGGGCTCTGCTCAAGCCGTGCCTGTGACAGGAATTGTCTTTCTTTGCTGTGTCACAGGGAGCACTGAGAACACAAGGAGTGGTGTCCAAACCCTCCTGGAGCTCTGGCAGCCTTGGGGCAGTGCCCAGCATCCTCTGGGGAAAAATCCTTCCCCTGATCTCCAATCAAACCTCCCCCAGAGTGGAAAAATCATCCCCAGGAGCTCATGTGGGGCAAACCCAGAACGAGCCAGAGGTGTGAGAGTGTTGTCCTGAGCTCAGGGGGAGCAGGACCTGCCCTTCCAACTCCTCCTTTCACCTCCCTCCCTTTGTTCCTTCATTCCCGGAGCTGTCCTTGATTTTCCTGGGATAGGGATGTGGGCATGGCTGGGGAGGATCTGGGCTCTGCTCAAGCCGTGCCTGTGACAGGAATTGTCTTTCTTTGCTGTGTCACAGGGAGCACTGAGAACACAAGGAGTGGTGTCCAAACCCTCCTGGAGCTCTGGCAGCCTTGGGGCAGTGCCCAGCATCCTCTGGGAAAAAATCCTTCCCCTGATCTCCAATCAAACCTCCCCCAGAGTGGAAAAATCATCCCCAGGACCTCATGTGGGGCAAAACCAGAATGACCCAGAGGTGTGAGAGTGTTGTCCTGAGCTCAGGGGGAGCAGGACCTGCCCTTCCAACTCCTCCTTTCACCTCCCTCCCTTTGCTCCTGCATTCCCAGACAGTCTGGAGCTGAGCTGTCCTTGATTTTCCTGGGATAGGGATGTGGGCATGGCTGGGGAGGATTTGGGCTCTGCTCAAGCCGTGCCTGTGACAGGAATTGTCTTTCTCTGCTGTGTCACAGGGAGCACTGAACACACAAGGGATTTTTCTCTTCCTCCCCATCTCCCACATGATTTTAAAGCCAAATAATTCAGGGGAGCCAAAAGTTCCATCCCTCACCTGCCTCTGAGGCTGTCACACAAAGCCAGGCTGATTTTCACACCTTTTACAAGCCCTACCACCCTGAAGCTTCAAGATTTTCTTTCCAGAATCCACCAGAAACCCATTGCAAGGTCTCCAAACTATTATTTTTATCATCCCTGGGTGCTGTTATCAGCAGGGCCTTGATCCAGCAGATATTTTCCTGTGTCTGAGCACAGCAAACCAGAGCTCCAGCTGCTGCCAGTCGGGATGGATTGGGCTCAAATCCCAACATCTGGCACCTTCCCCACTCCTCACACCAATGCCCAGCACAGGAGCTGCTCCTGTAAAGAAAAATCTCCTCGTGGCAGCGTTTGCAGGACCTCATTCCTAATGATCTAAGACACCAGATTATTAAAAAATAGTGCAAATTATGCCTTCACTTCCAGCACTGCCAATGTGATATAACTGCTCTGACAAGCCTTGGTGTTGACTTTGGCTTGCCCCAAGCCCCAGCCTGGTGCAATAACTGGAAGTTTCTCTAGATTTACAGTGGCATAACAGAAATTGGGGGTGTGGAGAACCCCAGGTTGTCTGAAGCCATAATAATTCCCCAAAAACTGCTGTGTTCCCCCTGTGGGGAGAGTTTTGTGCAGAGGAGTTTTGGGGGTGGATGTTCTGATTGGGAATGAAAATGTTTCGTTGAGCAGTGAAATAGTTTTGGTGCAGACATTAAAGTAATGAGATCTTTCAGCCTTTGGCTGCATTCCAGGTGTTAAATTCCTCTGTCCCTATGGATGGAGAAGCCAGAGGGTCTTTCTTGATACAATAAATTTGATTTTGATTATTATTTTTTTTTGCTGTGCCTGGAGAGGACTCAGCTCTGCATTTTGCTGTCCTCCAACAGTTTTGGAGTCACCCTCTCTTTGCCACCCCTCAGATCCATCCTGCTCCTTTTTTTTTCCAAGCTTGAAGGGTGTCCCAGCAGCTCTGTGGGCTCCAGGTCATGCCACAGGGTGGGGATATGGATCTGTCCAGCAGGGAAAATCCCTCCCAGCCCCGTGTCCTGTGGGGAACCAGCGTGTCCAGCCCGGGAGCCTCAGAAACCACAGGCCAGGGAGCCACCAAAGAGCTCTTTTAGGAAAAACTGGGAGGGACTGGGCTTTGAAATGCTGCTCAGCACTTTCCTACCTGGGGGAATGCGTGGAAGACTTGGCTGGGCTCCCACAAGGGCTCTGTTATCAAGATTTGGTTTCAGTCGACTTGCAAGGGAACAAGGTTTGAATTCTGTGCTCTTTCCAGTGAGATTCTGCTCAGCTCCAGCCCCAAGCAGCTCCACAGGAGGAAAGATTTGTGCATTATCCTCCTCAATTCCTCATCCCAGCAACATCTGAGTCCCCCAGATGCTGCAGAGAATCCCATCTGCTCGTTCCAGGATAACTAAAAGGGACACAAACTTCCCTGTGCTGCTGGGATTGCAACTCCCAAGCAGAATTTGGGGGCGAAATCCCAAACTGCACCTTTGGGATTGAAATCTCCTGGAAAGAGAGATTCCTCCTGCTCCAACGGGGCTTTGTCTGGGATTTCCTCGATGCTCAGGGCAAGGAATTGGCTGGAATTGGGGAGCAAAATCCCAAACTGCACCTTTGGGATTGAAATCTCCTGGAAAGAGAGATTCCTCCTGCTCCAACGGGGCTTTGTCTAGGATAAAGGAATTTATCAGGGCAAGGAATTGGCTGGGATTGGGGAGCAAAATCTCAAAGTGCACCTTTAGGATTCAAATCTCCTGGAATCGTGGTGGAGAGATTCCTCCTGCTCCAACGGGGCTTTGTCTGGGATTTCCTCGATGCTCAGGGCAAGGAATTGGCTGGAATTGGGGAGCAAAATCCCAAACTGCACCTTTGGGGTTGAAATCTCCTGGAAAGAGAGATTCCTCCTGCTCCAACAGGGCTTTGTCTGGGGTTTCCTCGATGCTCGAGGAAAGGAATTGGCTGGAATTGGGGCTGGGAAGAAAGGCAGGGTTTGTGTGGAGGTGTGGGGAGGTGGAAGGAGGTAGAAAGGGGAGCCTACCTACATTTTTTAACAGTTTCTTTACGAGTGTGATACAGGTATTTTCCTATAATAAACCAGCAATGTTCCCAACCAGCGAGTGCTGTTCTTGGCATCCCCTTTGATTCCAATTTGCTTTTCTTGCAACTGTGGGCAGGAGTCGTGAAAAAGGGCCCTGCCTTACAGGTAGGGAAAGGGGGAGGCACTATTTTTTATACAAATAAATGTCACTCCTAAATTATCTGCTTTTTTGGAGCCCACCACCTGGGCTTGGCCCATCTCTCCCACCTCTGGATTGGGAGCTGCCAGTGAAATCCAGCAGAGGGGATGAAATGGAGATTTGTTCCTCGGAGTCTGCTCTCCCCCTCCTGCCAAGGTGGGAGACAAATGAGGGCTAGGAAAAGAAAAATCTAGACTGATTGAGAAGTTTCTTTCAAAAGGGAGAAATTGGAAAGAAGAGCTTTGATTTTTTGAGAAATTTGCATTGATTTATTAGTAAGTGGTTGAAGATTTTTCCCATTTTCCCATCTTTTTTAGAGCTCTCACCTTGTTTCAGAAACGTTCTTAGAGAGAATGGATCATAATCCATGGAATGAGCAAATGCTCAGGAGATGGAAGTCAGGGAATAAAACTCTCCTCAATTCTGCTCTTTGCCTCCAGCTGACCTCAGTCATCCCATGTCTTGTTGCTGTGCCTGTGGATTTCTGTAAAAAATCAGGATCATCCCTGTCCCTTCCAAAACCCTCCAGGAAAAACATCTGTAAAGGAAATCCAGCTGTGCCTGTACAGAGCAGCACAACCTGGAGAGATTCCTGGGTGAGCTCTGTGCTCCTCCTGTGTGTCTTGAGTCTTTCATATTAATTATTTCTATTATTCCTTTATTCCCTCTTGTCAGCCAGACCATTCCTGACGAGGGTTTTTTAATATTCCTACTGACTTNGAGGAAAGGAATTGGCTGGAATTGGGGCTGGGAAGAAAGGCAGGGTTTGTGTGGAGGTGTGGGGAGGTGGAAGGAGGTAGAAAGGGGAGCCTACCTACATTTTTTAACAGTTTCTTTACGAGTGTGATACAGGTATTTTCCTATAATAAACCAGCAATGTTCCCAACCAGCGAGTGCTGTTCTTGGCATCCCCTTTGATTCCAATTTGCTTTTCTTGCAACTGTGGGCAGGAGTCGTGAAAAAGGGCCCTGCCTTACAGGTAGGGAAAGGGGGAGGCACTATTTTTTATACAAATAAATGTCACTCCTAAATTATCTGCTTTTTTGGAGCCCACCACCTGGGCTTGGCCCATCTCTCCCACCTCTGGATTGGGAGCTGCCAGTGAAATCCAGCAGAGGGGATGAAATGGAGATTTGTTCCTCGGAGTCTGCTCTCCCCCTCCTGCCAAGGTGGGAGACAAATGAGGGCTAGGAAAAGAAAAATCTAGACTGATTGAGAAGTTTCTTTCAAAAGGGAGAAATTGGAAAGAAGAGCTTTGATTTTTTGGGAAATTTGCATTGATTTATTAGTAAGTGGTTGAAGATTTTTCCCATTTTCCCATCTTTTTTAGAGCTCTCACCTTGTTTCAGAAACGTTCTTAGAGAGAATGGATCATAGTCCATGGAATGAGCAAATGCTCAGGAGATGGAAGTCAGGGAATAAAACTCTCCTCAATTCTGCTCTTTGCCTCCAGCTGACCTCAGTCATCCCATGTCTTGTTGCTGTGCCTGTGGATTTCTGTAAAAAATCAGGATCATCCCTGTCCCTTCCAAAACCCTCCAGGAAAAACATCTGTAAAGGAAATCCAGCTGTGCCTGTACAGAGCAGCACAACCTGGAGAGATTCCTGGGTGAGCTCTGTGCTCCTCCTGTGTGTCTTGAGTCTTTCATATTAATTATTTCTATTATTCCTTTATTCCCTCTTGTCAGCCAGACCATTCCTGACGAGGGTTTTTTAATATTCCTACTGACTTCTATTGCCAGTTTAGATTTGCAAACTCATCCTTGATTAGAGATTAATTCTGAATTGGTTAAAAATTGAGTCAGAGCAGGTTTTATTCAATTTTTGAATGGATGGTAATGATTGGAACTGAGTGCAGTGCGAGGGATTCCCTTATCAAAATGATGTGGATGTTTTCCTACAATAGAAATGACAGTCATGAACAAAATTATTCAGATAAGGAACAGAAATGACTCAAAAATCACTCTCAGGCAGCTCAAGAAGATAAGGAGGAAGTTTCTTCTCATTAAGAGAGTTTCAGGGGGAAAAAAAAGGCAATTATTTAGTGAAACTTGAGCTTTGAGGATGTTCAGGTAACTGCTGAGGAAGAAACTTTTGCAGCTGACAATAATTTAGGGGAATTTTATTACCTGGGCAAAAATATTCCTCTCTACCTGTTTGCAAGCCCCTCCTTGAACCTTCCCCTGCTCTGCTCCCCTCTGCCTTTGGACAAAACATGGAAAAATCCCACCTCAGCTGGTCCTGAAATTCTGGGACAAACTGTATCAGAGCTGGACAAGGCTCCACAATTCAGCTTTTCTACCACAGGCTCAACACCCCAGCACAAATCAGAGTCACTGGGAAAGGAGGGCTCAAATCTCCCATTTTGGAGCACAAGGAAAAGGGTGTTTGGCTGCAGGTCAAAGGCTGAGGGACATCCCAGCTCCATCTGCTCAGGAGGAACTTTGGCCCTCCAGGGAACCTTTTTTTCTCTAGGAAATCTGTGGGGGAAATTCTGTAGGAAATTTGCATTTTAATCCCTCACCCTGTTCATCCCGGAGATAACTCTGCCCACCCATGGCTCCTCCAGCCCCACCACCCAAAGGTGAGGGTTTTTTTTCTCTAGGAAATGCCTCTGAAACATTAATTTTTCCCAATATTCCTGCAGGCCCTCCTTAGACTGATGGTAACAGTAAACTTCCCACCTTGCAATTCCAGGAATAGAGCTGCTGAGGTTTTCCTGTACCAGCTCCAGAGGGCCAAGACAAACCCCAGTGCTGGTGGCTCCTCCAAAATACCTCAGGAAGAATGGGATGTTTCCATCCACCTCTGAATATTGACTCTCGCCGTGCTGCTGACCTTAAATCATTTGATGACATCACGCTGTCCCTTTGAATCCCATGTACAAATAAGCTGAATTTCCATTAGGGAACATAAAACGCTCCATTTTGCCTCACTCTGCAAACTGTTTATGGGTTCCTCGCAGCTTTCAGGGTTTTTTTTACAAGAGAACATCCACTGTTCGCTTCCTGGCTCGGCTCCAAGTGGACATGTTAACTTTGCTTAATTTCCAAGACATTTCGTGGGGAAGGCTCCATAACACAAGGCATGTTTTTCCACCAGGAAACTCACGGCATCATTTTTTTTTTATTTATTTTTATTTTATTTATTTATTTATTTATTTTATTTTAAAGCCTATTTTTTTCCCANTTTTTTTTTTTTTTTATGAGCTTCTTCTAAAAAAGGGTGTGTAGAACAGTAGCTGGCCTTGTTAGATATTAGTGCTGCTGTTGGGAAGGGGCAGATTGTGTAACTGCAGGGCCTCAGGATTTTACACTTTCTGGAGTTCATTAACCAAAAGCTTCTGTATTTGAACCTGCGAGGTTTGAGCTGGACGGGGCCCAGGCAGCGAAATCAATCCAGTCCCGCAGCACAGAACTAATTGTCATCATATCCAAATGTGCAAATATACAAGAAGTCTACAGCAGCAGAGGCAGGGGGAAAATTGAGGGCTTTCAGCTTTTTTTATTTTTTGCTTTTTTTTTTTTTTTGGTGGAGGTATTATGTTGCTGAAAAGTTTTTTACGCACTTCCTCGCCGCCATAAAATCCAACATTGAAAATATGTTTCCTATATGAAAAGATCTGTCCCCAATTGGAGGGTTTTATATCCCCCTACATCCATCTAATCAAATGCTTTCCGCTGAAGTCATATATTTGACCACATATTGGGCCGGGGAGGAGTTGGAGGAGATTTCTCTTCTTGTCAAAGCTTGTAATGTCACCAGATAATTCAGGAGGAAAAGGGACTTTTTTTATTTTATTTTATTTTTTTTCCAGCACCTTTTTCCAGCTGTGGCACGTGAGGGGAAGGAGGCAGTTTCTCCTCGCTGCCCTGCAGAAATGAGACTCTGAATTTTAATAATAAACCATTTCAGATTAATTTACTAAGGGATAGGGCTGTGTCCAGCTGCATCCTTGGGCTCCATCTCCCCAGCCTTTTGTCCCAAATGGGGTTTTTTTGGAAGGGATTTTGGGATTTTTTGTGCTCTGGGAGCTCCCCTGTCCCCAGGCTGTCCTCAGAGCCAGGTCAGAGCTCCAGGTTATCTCTGACAGGAGATTTTAACTTTATCTGACACCTCCTGTAGCCTTTTCAATGCCAGGGACGAGTGGAATCCCCTCCCAGTGCCAATATTATCACACCAATTACCCGAGGAAACCCCTCATCCTCTGATCGATGCCCTAATTTAAACGCCTGCAGAAAAGTTTAGCCAGTTTAGCCAAAATTAACCCCAAAAATCAGCTTGAGTTTACTAACAGCAGAGCAATCACGAGGTTCTCTCCCATTGTGGCTTCGTTGGCAATTTAATTCTTGGAGCAGGAACGAGGCGTCCGGGTCTAATCCGAACAGATTCTTTCTAAATAAACACGACTATATTTAATTCGCGTACATTTTGAAAACTCCAAGGATGCTTCCAGAGAAGGGCTGCTTTTTTTTTTTTTTTTTTTTTT
>SWJQ01001106.1:80975-99186 GCA_007252995.1 Zosterops borbonicus | reverse complement strand
TTTTTTTTTTTTTTTTTTTTTTTCCCTCCAAGGTGTTGCCATATGGTTTTAATTTCTCAGAAATCTATAGAGCAGCTTGTTCCCTGAGAAAAAACTGTGCCAAGTACGGCTTGTCAAGATAGCTGAAAATGTAATTTAACATCGACTCTTTTCCTAGAGTGACTCCCGACTTGTACAGCAGCGATGTTTCCAACTGGAAAAGTCAAATGACCAGCGAAAGGACGAAATCTAAAATATTTATTATTTACCGGGCGCGGAAAAGAAAATATTTTTATTTCCTATGTTCTAGGCGCTCGTGCGATATCTACAGATTTTGACAACCTTTTTCGAAATGGCAAAGAGCGTGTGCTTGCTGCAGTTAGAAATGGAGCAGAGTTACACAAATAAACCAAAGGCACGAAATCTTCTCCGGGCAGATAAAAGCCCAAATCCCCAGCTGCCCACGCTGGCACTGCAGGGCCACGGCTGAGCTGCCTCGGTTAAATTAAGCAAATACATCATTTCGGGTTTCCACTCCATGATTTCATGCCCGCTGCCTTTCCCATCCCTTTCTCCCTATCTCTGTTTATTTTTTTTGACTCAGATAGGAGTGTAGTGGGTAATTAAAATGAATCTTACATGAGGGACCCACCGCTGGAGCCAAACATTTGCGGGGTAACTATAAACGCCAAAGTCCATCCCCGTCTTTGCCGTCACTGCGGTTGGTCCGTTTTCACACTATTATTATTTTGTCTCAGAATTCCTCTGTTTATAAAATAGGGACTGGAACACAGACTAAATATAAATCCCATCGGCTTTGTACCACAGCAGCTCAANAAAAAAAAAAAAAAAAAAAAAAAAAAAAAAAAAAAGAAGTTTGAATATTCGTTTGAATATTCGGAATATTCCCAAATCTCCCATAAGGTGCCCAAAGGTTGGTCGGACACAGAAAGTCAAAATACAGAAAGTCGAAATGGTTTCTGGAGGAGAATGGAAGATGTTCTAAGGGTGATGAGATGATTTATGGATTTGTCTGGTGATTTGTCCCTTTAAAGTGGTGTCACCATCAGAGCTGGATGGAGGGAATTCTCTCTGGCATGGACCAGTCCATCCAAAAGTGCCCTCCTTGCTCCTGATTTCTGCTAAACTTGGACCTGGGAATATCCCATTGGATATTTCCACTAATTTATCACGAAATAGCAAAGTCTGAGCCTGGCTTTACTTCTATAAAACCCATTAAAAGAAAAACAACACAAGAAAACCCATCCAGAGACATCCACACCTTGGAATATCAAACCCCAAAAATATCCAGCAAAATCTCTCAGAAAGGAAAAGAGGAAAGAAGGAAACCAAAAAAAAGGATGATAATAATTTTTTATTTATAGGCACAACAGTGGCAGCTTCATGATTTAAAGGTAATAGTTTGTGATATTTGAAAGAATGAAGGAAGGCAAATTTAAAGGAAAATTTGGCAATTTCACACCGTAAATTTCCCCCCATGCAGAAGAAATAAAACCATCCCAGGAATTTTTTTTGCTCCCTGATATGTTGGTGCAGATTGAGTTGTGTGGATTAAGTTGATGCAAAGCCCAGCACCAGAACAGTCAAGAGAAAATTCTGTCAGATTTATTCACCTGAGGGTCTGACAGCTCTGAGGTCTTGGATGGCTCTTCCCATAAAACCGATATTTTGTGTAAAAAAAATTAATAAACTTTCTAATAAACAGTCTGAGGGGAAAAAGTGACTCTGAAAAAACTTTTTTCAATGCTTAAAAAATCCAGAATGCAGGGAAAGCTTTATTAAGTCTTATTAAAGAGAAATAGAAAAAAAATTTATATTCTTTGCTTTTAAATATTTCATTAAAAAATGGCTACATAGAAAACAAAAATTAAAATGTAGTTTCTGCTCTAATTCTCCAAACTCTACATCTTGCAATCTCTCTGAATAGCAGAGGGTGATTTTTATTATCTGTAATAATGATATTTGCAATGATTTTTTTGCTTGTAAAAGATATTTTCTAAAAGGCACTGCCCTGCTAGAATTCTGGGCTGAAAAGGAGAGGGAAAAGGAAAAAGAAGGAGGAAAAAGGGAAAAAAGAAAAAAGAGGAAAAAGCAAAATATGGCAGGAAAAGGAAAGGGAAAAGGTCCTACTCTGGGTGCTGAGGGGGTTTTGTACCCTGCAGATTTTCTGTCTCTAACTGAGGTATTTCAGAGGGCAGGGCTGGATGGGATATTGGGAAGGAGTCGTTCCCTGTGAGGGTGGGCAGGCCCTGGCACAGGGTGCCCAGAGCAGCTGTGGCTGCCCCTGGATCCCTGGAATGTCCAAGGCCGGGTTGGACATTGGGGCTTGGAGCACCCTGGGACAGTGGAAGGTGTGGGTGGAACTGGATGACTTTAGGGGTCCCTCCCAACCCAAACCATTCTGTGGCTGTGCTGAGGAATATTCACCATTCCATCACAACTTGGAGCCCAGTGGGAGGAAATTGGGAATTTCAGAGTCCATGGAACAATCCATAACTGGATGACTTTCAGGGTCCCTCCCAACCCAAATGATTCTGTGGCTGTGCTGAGGAATATTCCCCATTCCATCACAACTTGGAGGAAATTAGGAATTTCAGAGTCTATAGAGCAATCCATAACTGAATGACTTTCAGAGTCCCTCCAACCCAAACCATTCTGTGGCTGAGGAATATTCCCCACCATTCCATCACAACTTGGAGGAAATCAAGAATTTCAGACTCTATAGAGCAATCCATATCTGGATGACTTTCAGGGTCCCACCAACCCAAACCATTCTGTGGCTGAGGAACACTCTTCACCATTCCATCACAACTTGGAAGCTGATGTGAGGAAATCGGGAATTTCACAGTCCATGGAACAATCCATAACTGGATGACTTTAGGGGTCCCTCCCAACCCAAACCATTATGTGGCTCTGCTGAGGAATAGTCCCCACCATTCCATCACAACCTGGAGGAAATTGGGAATTTCACAGTCCATAGAACAATCCATAACTGGATGCCTTTCAGGGTCCCACCAACCCAAACCATTCTGTGCCTGTGCTGAGGAACACTCTTCACCATTCCATCACAACTTGGAGCCCAGTGGGAGGAAATTGGGAATTTCACAGCCCATGGAACAATCCATAACTGGATGATATTCAGGGTCCCACCAACCCAAACCATTCCGTGCCTGTGCTGAGGAATACTCTTCACCATTCCATCACAACTTGGAGGCCGATGTGAGGAAATTGTGAATTTCACAGCCCGTGGAACAATCCATAACTGAATGACTTTCAGGGACCCTCCCAACCCAAACCATTATGTGGCTGAGGAATACTCTTCACCATTCCATCACAACTTGGAGGAAATTGGGAATTTCACAATCCATATCTGGATGACTTTCAGGGTCCCTCCCAGTCCAAACCATTCTGTGGCTGAGGAACACTCTTCACCATTCCATCACAACTTGGAAGCCAATGTGAGGAAATTGGGAATTTCAGAATCCATGGAACAATCCATAACTGGATGACTTTCAGGGTCCCTCCCAACCCAAACCATTCTGTGGCTGAGGAATATTCACCATTCCATCACAACTTGGAGGAAATTGGGAATTTCACAGTCCATGGAACAATCCATAACTGGATGACTTTCGGGGTCACTCCAACCCAAACCATTCTGTGGCTGAGGAATATTCACCATTCCATCACAATTTGGAAGCCGATGTGAGGAAATTGGGAATTTCACAGCCCGCGGAACAATCCATAACTTGCACTTCATCCTCAGCCCCGTTTCCCTGTTCCCTCTCTCCGCTGTGACCAAACCCCCACCTCCTCCTCCCTTCCCAGCCTCCTCGGGAAGCAAAACCACGGCAGCAGAGCGAGACAACGCTGCTGGCATCTGCCTGGAGCCTTCCCATGGTGCTGCAACCGGAGCACGGCCACGGGACATTGGGATCTCTCTCCAAAGCCCCGGCGGCGGAAATCGCCGCCGCTCTTAATTCGAACCAGAACGAGATGGGCCCGGGGCGTGCACAATGGAGGCCTTTGCTGGTTCCCAGGGTGCTGACAGGATGGGCCAGAGTCCATCCTGTGCAGCTGATGGGAGCAGCAGCACATCCTTAAAAATCTCAGCAGCCGGGCACTGCTCCGGAGACCTCGGCAGAAATTTAGAAGGGAGGTTGCTGCCTGTGCCACTGGGGAGGTCTCGGGGGGACGCTGCAGATGGCTGGGGAAAGAGCTGCTGAAAAAGGGGGTTTGGAGTGGGCTCGGGGATCTCTAGAAAGCTCATTTATCAATGTAAACACAGTTTAGCCGGTTCATAAATCTGTTTTCTTTCCTCCTTTTCATCGGGTGTTGCTGTTGGGGCTGTTGGGTTTCATGGTGCTCGCGAGCATCGGTCAGATAAAGATGAGGGAAAAGGGATTTTTTTTATTTTATTATTTCTAGTCAATAGTTGGGTCTATGTGTGCTTAGAATTCCTCTTTTTATTCCATCTCTTCTAGGGATGGGTGCACTGCTATGGAAAAAGCAGAACTGGCCAAACCAAACCTCAGCCCAAACACTGACATCAACCCAAACATTTTTGAAGGTCAGGGTGAGTTTGGATAAGTAACCCGTGTACCCAGTGGTAAGTAGGGCTGGTTAGGAAATGGATTTTCCACCTTCTGAAAAAAATCTGGAGATTGGAGCCGTGTTTTTGAGCAGCTGACATTTTGATGCTCTTTTCCCCAAACCAAGACAAATTCATTTAAGTGGCAATTTTAATAGCGCCGGATCACCTCATTTGTTATTTGGTTTCTTTTTGGGAAATTGTCAGACGGGGAAATAAAAATACCCACAAAATGCAGGCAAAGGAGTGGTTGATTTAGTAAATCCACCTCCTCCGAGCTGGCTGACCTGCCTTTACATGATTTTTAAAGAATATAAACCAGATTTCTTGGTACTTTTGCCACAGGTTGGGGCAGGGATGGTCTCACAGCCCCTCAAATCTGATATTTTACCTAAAATAAGCTTGGCTGGAAGATTAGTTTCATTTCCATGATGCGTTTGTTGTGAAAACTAGAGGCATTTGGGCAAAGAGTGATTCCATTTGGGCAAAATTCTGATTATTTTGGGTGTTTTTCTGGGTGTAGTGGTTGTCATCCTAAAGCACAGGGCGTGCTGAGGAAGGTTGGCTTTGGACAACAGGGAATTGCAGAAAATTTGGGAATGGAAATATTGGGATTTTTAATATGATTGAAACAACACCATAAAACAATGTTCTCCAGCAGTTCTTCACTCACAAGCTGAATATGGGACCAAAATAATCTAATTCAGGCCCTTCTCTGTCTTTTCTCCAAAGTTCTATTATTTTATTTTTAATGAGCACTTAATTAGAGACTGAAAAAATAAAAAAAATTTAAAAAAAGGCAAACACCTCAATCCTGAGCAACTCAATACTGAGCTTTGTGTCCAAAGGAAACTCCATGAAATGGGAATCAGGTTAAATAGTTCAATTATTGTCCATTGTTTACACACTGCTGGAGGAGTGCAACTGTTTGGAATTGTTGAAGTAGTTAGGAAGGTGATCGGAACATTTGCCAGCAAATGACATAAATCCAGAATTAATTATAACGGCTCAAGAGGTTAAAAAAGAGAGGGGATCATTGGTCCCATGGTTTATTGTGAACTGTCAGGATAATGGAATTTTAATCAGCCCATTTATTTTAGGAAGGATTAATTGCACGGCGCGATGCAGAAAACACAGGGAGCAACACTGGAATCGGAGCCGGGCGCGTAATTTTATTAAAGCGGATCAGCTGTAGCATCTTAATTTCCTCGGACATGTTTATGGGGAGCCATTTGTTTGGTCAAGAGCCTTTCCTGGCTGTTCAAGTCGCTGGAAATGAATGTGGTTGAGTTGCTGAGCCCGTGGCCTGGGAATCCAACCCCATCCCAGCTGGAAATGGGATTCAGGGAGCGCAGATGGAGAAGTGCAGCAGGGAGAATTCTCCTCAGGGCTGGGGTGAGGGTTTATCTGGAGGCTTTCACTGGAAAAAAGGGGCAAAAATGAGGTTCGGGTTGGACAGCAGGAGGAATTTCTTCATGGAAATGGTGGATCTGGAAGGATCTGGAGGATTTCACTGCCCTGCCTTCTGTCTTTGCTCTCTCCCTGCATCCTGTGCTTCCTCATGGACAGGACAAGGCACTGGGATGGTGGATGATGTCCTGATCCAGCCTGGGAATTTCTCTCATCTTCATCTTCATCATCTTCATCTTCATCTTCATTTTCATCAGGATTACTTCCAATGAGGTCACCTTTGCCCTGTTCACAGCAGTTCCCCAGAGATATCGAACCACGACGGAAATTGATGAAATTCAGTCAGGAAATCATTCCATTCCATCAGGAAACCCTGACTGAAATCAAGGCAGATTGAAATCAATATTCATGAACTGGTTTTAAAAAGACAAAAAATAAAATCACTTAGCTTTTTAAAAATGGATCTTTTTAGTGAGACAACATCCGTGGCTTTTGCCAGAGCTCGTCCAGAGCACATGGCCACGGCTTTTGTCACAAAACCAGAGCAAACAGAGCTGAGGGGACTCAGGGGGGGATTGGTGAACAATTTCTTCTTCTTTTTCTTCTTTAAATAAAATTATTTGTTTAGTTTGAAAGCCAATCCAGGGCTGGCTGGAGGGAGCAGCTGGCACGGCCACAGGGAGACACTGGCCCTTCCAAGAGGAAAAGGGGCTCGCATGACAATTTCTGAGTTACTCCAAACAAATAACCATGAAATGGAGCGGAGGAGAGTCCTCCACTGGATTTCTGTAATATTCCATTTATAGTTTCAGGCTTCTCCCAGGCTGGGAGAAGAAAATGTTGGCTGGCATCTCCAGAAAGGAAAGGAAATATTCTCCTGGAGGTAACGCTTCGAGATTATCAAGTGGGTTTTTATTTGGTATCAATAATAAATCACTGCTGGGCCCGTTTGATTGTAGCCAGAATGTAAAATACACCCATTAGTAGGGTTGGAGGTTGCTAAACTTGGCCTGCAAACCCCTTTCTCTGTTCAGCACCATGTCTATGTTTGTCGTGGTCTTTGGAGGCCCTTCAGTCGATGATGGTGTTGAAATTCAACCCAAAATTCTGCTTTAGACTAAAAATAGCACCATTTTTTCATTTGGAACGGGGCTTTTCTTACACCTTTGAATTATTGCTTCACCTCAGATGTGTTTTGAGTGAGGAACCTCTCTGCAAACAACTCCTGCAAGGGGGCTGGACCTCAGAAAATGGTGTTAAACACTTGTTTTGACTCTCCTCATTAGTTTTGATCCATTAGTTTTGGCCCTGTGCAGGCTGATGGAAGGACACACAGAGTTCCTGGGGTGATCACTTCTCCAAGAAAACACTTGAGAGGTGAATGTTTGAAAGCAGAAGTGGCCTGGAGGACCAAGTTGCTGTTTTGATTAAACCCAAAACACAACGGCCCCACTTTTTTATTTTTGTCAGAGGGAGAAAATTTTTTGATGTTCCCTCAAAATCTGCCAGGTTGGTGGGCAGCACTTGGGAATGATGCATGGCCTGCAGAGCTTTTCCTTGCCAGACAAACAGCAGAGCTGCTCAGCTGCAAAATCCAGTGCTGGAGGAAGAGGAGCACCCAGGTGCTCCATGGGGAGGGTTCAGTGTGAGATGATGATGGAGACGCCTCATTGCTGCTCCAAAAATGGGGTCTGGGCAGCACTGCCAGCTGCTCCAGGAAGCCCATGGCAGGAGGGGCTGGGTTTTCTTGCCATGAGCAGGCTGCGATTTCCCTGCCATGATTTCCCTGCTGTGGTTTCTTGCCATGGTTTCCCTGCCATGGTTTCCTACCATGAGTACACTGTGGTTTTCCTGCCTGGTTGTGGTTTCTCTGCCATGAGCAGGCTGTGGTTTCCCTGCCATGGTTTCCCTTCCACAGTTTCCCTGCCTTGCCATGGTTTCCCTGCCATGGTTTCCCTGTCTGGCCATGGTTTCCTTCCATGGATTTTCCTTCCGTGGATTTCCCTGTCTCACCATGGTTTCCCTGCCTGGCCATGGTTTCCCTGCCATTATTTTCCTTCCATGGTTTCCCTTCCATGGTTTTCCTTCCATGGATTCCCTGTCTCACCATGGTTTCCCTGCCTGGCCGTGGTTTCTCTGTCTGGCCATGGTTCCCCTTCCATGATTTCCCTGCTGTGGTTTCCCTGTCTCACCTGCCTGGCCATGGTTTCCCTTCCATGGTTTCCCTGCCTGACTGTGGTTTGCCTGTCTCACCATGGTTTCCCTGCCATGCTGTCCCTGTCTCACCATGTTTTCACTGCCTGGCCATGGTTTCCCTTCCATGGTGTCCCTGTCTCACCATGTTTTCACTGCCTGGCCATGGTTTCCCTTCCATGCTGTCCCTGTCTCACCATGTTTTCACTGCCTGGCCATGGTTTCCCTTCCATGGTTTCCCTGCCTGGCCATGGTTTCCCTGCCATGGTTTTCCTTCCATGTATTCCGTCTCAACATGGTTTCCCTGCCATGTTTTCCCTTCCGTGGTTTCCCAGCCATGGCTTCCCTGTCTCACCATGGTTTTCCTTCCAAGGATTCCCTGTCTCACCATGTTTTCCCTGCCTGGCCGTGGTTTCCCTGCCATGTTTTCCCTTCCATGGTTTCCCTGCCTGGCCGTGGTTTCCCTTTCATGTTTTCCCTGCTGCGGTTTCCCTGTCTCACCAGTTTCCCTGCCTGGCCATGGTTTCCCTGCCATGTTTTCCCTTCCATGGTTTCCCTGCCATGATTCCCCTGCCTGGTCATGGTTTCCCTGCCATGATTTCCCTGCTGTGGTTTCCTTGTCTCACCATGGTTCTCCTTNGGCTGTGGTTTCCCTGCCATGGTTTCCCTTCCACAGTTTCCCTGCCTTGCCATGGTTTCCCTGCCATGGTTTCCCTGTCTGGCCATGGTTTCCTTCCATAGATTTTCCTTCCGTGGATTTCCCTGTCTCACCATGGTTTCCCTGCCTGGCCATGGTTTCCCTTCCATGGTTTCCCTGCCTGGCCATGGTTTCCCTGCCATTATTTTCCTTCCATGGTTTCCCTTCCATGGTTTTCCTTCCATGGATTCCCTGTCTCACCATGGTTTCCCTGCCTGGCCGTGGTTTCCCTGTCTGGCCATGGTTCCCCTTCCATGATTTCCCTGCTGTGGTTTCCCTGTCTCACCTGCCTGGCCATGGTTTCCCTTCCATGGTTTCCCTGCCTGACTGTGGTTTGCCTGTCTCACCATGGTTTCCCTGCCATGCTGTCCCTGTCTCACCATGTTTTCACTGCCTGGCCATGGTTTCCCTTCCATGGTGTCCCTGTCTCACCATGTTTTCACTGCCTGGCCATGGTTTCCCTTCCATGCTGTCCCTGTCTCACCATGTTTTCACTGCCTGGCCATGGTTTCCCTTCCATGGTTTCCCTGCCTGGCCATGGTTTCCCTGCCATGGTTTTCCTTCCATGTATTCCGTCTCAACATGGTTTCCCTGCCATGTTTTCCCTTCCGTGGTTTCCCAGCCATGGCTTCCCTGTCTCACCATGGTTTTCCTTCCAAGGATTCCCTGTCTCACCATGTTTTCCCTGCCTGGCCATGGTTTCCCTGCCATGTTTTCCCTTCCATGGTTTCCCTGCCATGATTCCCCTGCCTGGTCATGGTTTCCCTGCCATGATTTCCCTGTTGTGGTTTCCTTGTCTCACCATGGTTCTCCTTCCATGGTTTCCCTGTCTGGCCATGGTTTCCTTCCATAGATTTTCCTTCCGTGGATTTCCCTGTCTCACCATGGTTTCCCTGCCTGGCCATGGTTTCCCTTCCATGGTTTCCCTGCCTGGCCGTGGTTTCCCTGCCATTATTTTCCTTCCATGGTTTCCCTTCCATGGTTTTCCTTTCATAGATTCCCTGTCTCACCATGGTTTCCCTGCCTAGCCGTGGTTTCCCTGTCTGGCCATGGTTCCCCTTCCATGATTTCCCTGCCTGGCCGTGGTTTTCCTGTCTCACCTGCCTGGCCATGTTTTCCCTTCTTTGGCCACNCCTGTCTCACCATGTTTTCACTGCCTGGCCATGGTTTCCCTTCCATGCTGTCCCTGTCTCACCATGTTTTCACTGCCTGGCCATGGTTTCCCTTCCATGGTTTCCCTGCCTGGCCATGGTTTCCCTGCCATGGTTTTCCTTCCATGTATTCCGTCTCAACATGGTTTCCCTGCCATGTTTTCCCTTCCGTGGTTTCCCAGCCATGGCTTCCCTGTCTCACCATGGTTTTCCTTCCAAGGATTCCCTGTCTCACCATGTTTTCCCTGCCTGGCCATGGTTTCCCTGCCATGTTTTCCCTTCCATGGTTTCCCTGCCATGATTCCCCTGCCTGGTCATGGTTTCCCTGCCATGATTTCCCTGTTGTGGTTTCCTTGTCTCACCATGGTTCTCCTTCCATGGTTTCCCTGTCTGGCCATGGTTTCCTTCCATAGATTTTCCTTCCGTGGATTTCCCTGTCTCACCATGGTTTCCCTGCCTGGCCATGGTTTCCCTTCCATGGTTTCCCTGCCTGGCCGTGGTTTCCCTGCCATTATTTTCCTTCCATGGTTTCCCTTCCATGGTTTTCCTTTCATAGATTCCCTGTCTCACCATGGTTTCCCTGCCTAGCCGTGGTTTCCCTGTCTGGCCATGGTTCCCCTTCCATGATTTCCCTGCCTGGCCGTGGTTTTCCTGTCTCACCTGCCTGGCCATGTTTTCCCTTCTTTGGCCACGGTTTCCCTTCCATGGTTTCCCTGCCTGGCCATGGTTTCCCTGTCATGTTTTCCCTTCCATGGTTTCCCTGCAATGGTTTCCCTACCTGGCCATGGTTTCCTTGCCATGGTCTCCCTGCCATAGTTCCCCTTCCATGGTTTCCCTGCCTCACTATGGTTTCCCTGCTGTGGTTTCCCTGTCTCACCATGGTTTCCCTGCCTGGCCATGGTTTACCTGCCATGGTTTCCCTGCCATTATTTTCCTTCCGTGGTTTCCCCACCATGTTTTCCCTGCCTGCCCATGGTTTCCCTGCCAAGGTTTCCCTGCCTGGCCATGGTTTCCCTGTCTCACCATGGTTTCCCTTCCATGGTTTCCCTGCCATGGTTTCCCTGCCTGCCCATGGNTTTCCCTGCCTCACTATGGTTTCCCTGCTGTGGTTTCCCTGTCTCACCATGGTTTCCCTGCCTGGCCATGGTTTACCTGCCATGGTTTCCCTGCCATTATTTTCCTTCCGTGGTTTCCCCACCATGTTTTCCCTGCCTGCCCATGGTTTCCCTGCCAAGGTTTCCCTGCCTGGCCATGGTTTCCCTGTCTCACCATGGTTTCCCTTCCATGGTTTCCCTGCCATGGTTTCCCTGCCTGCCCATGGTTTCCCTGCCATGTTTTCCCTTCAATGGATTCCCTGCCATGTTCTCCCTTCCATGTTTTCCCTGCCATGTTTTCCCTGCCTGGCCATGGTTTGTCTCCCCTGCCCGGCCGTGCTCCCCGCNTCTCCCTTCCATGTTTTCCCTGCCATGTTTTCCCTTCAATGGATTCCCTGCCATGTTCTCCCTTCCATGGTTTCCCTGCCATGTTTTCCATGCCCAGCCATGTTTTCCCTGCCATGTTTTCCCTTCAATGGATTCCCTGCCATGTTCTCCCTTCCATGGTTTCCCTGCCATGTTTTCCATNTCCATGTTTTCCCTGCCATGTTTTCCCTGCCTGGCCATGGTTTGTCTCCCCTGCCCGGCCGTGCTCCCCGTGGTGCCTGGAGGAACCTTTGGAAGGCGAGGAGCCCCTTGCTGGCTCCAGAGCCCCGCGCAGACGAGCGGAGCCAGAGGGCTGCTCCCGGCCCCAGCACACAGCCCTCCTTTCAGCACCTTCCCCTCACACAAAGACTGACTTATCCCACCTTTCTCCCCCCTCTCTCTCCCTCTGTCTCTGCTCCCCGTAGCCCCGGCCATGAAAAGCCCTCCACGAGCAGCCCAATAAAAAAAAAGTCCTGTGCCACCACCTCCTTCTCTTCTCCCCCTCCCTTCCCATCCACAACAGCACTGCCAAAAAAATGGAAAAAAAAGAAAAAAAAAAATTAAAATAAAAGAGGGGGGGAAAAAAGGGAGAGTGAAGGCTGGGACTGGAGGGAGTTAAACCTGGAACTCATTTAGCAAAAGGGACTTTAGTTAACAAGAAAGTTACCCATCATGAACTGCCAGTAACACCTCGAGTGATCCTAAATCCATTACCCAGAGACTTAGCCCTGGCTGAGTTTGATTTTATGAACTGTGAGGCTGCTATGTTGAAAGTCTGCAAATTGGACATAAATTGGGCTGCAGAAGGCTGGGGAGCTGCAAGGGTTGGGGGATTTTTTCTCTCCCTGGTGACGTCAGGAGGCTCCAGCCATGGGGATGCTCAGCACACCCTAAGACAGAGCTGGACAATCAGGGAAAACTCCCCAAAACCTCAAAGCTGGGATTTTGGATGAGGATGGGCAGGTCCCTGCACTTGCTGAGCCTCAGAGGCTCCCCTTGTTCACCCTGAGATCTCTTGTCCTCCTCATCCATGGGCTGTCTTCAACACCTCCCCTGGGTTTGTTTTCATCGGGATTTGGTCTCCAAAATTCCGTGATGCAGAACAAACCCCAAGAATAAAGATCGNGTTTGTTTTCATCGGGATTTGGTCTCCAAAATTCTGTGATGCAGAACAAACCCCAAGAATAAAGACCAGATTTGATGAAAGCAGGAGGCAGGGGGGTGTCTGGATGGGATGCTGCTCTGTTTGGATTTTAGGGCTGCTGAAATGCAGCCTCAGTGAATCCTATTTCCTCTTGTATAATCAGAGTGTTGGGTGATTCGTGCAATTTTCAAAGTAAAGAAGATTCGAGTTGAGTCTCTGGTGATTTTACAACCTCAGATAAGTTATAAAAACCAGATGATGAGGTGGGGCACAGGATGCACCTGAGGCAGGTGAATTCTGATGGCAGAGAGCAGGGATCAGGAGCTCACAGGCACAGGCAGCTGAATCTCCTGTGTTATCCCTGAAATTCAGAATTTCAACAGATTTTTGGTTCATTATTCTGTTTTTTGTTACCATTTCAATCTCCTTTAATTGCAGGATTTGCATTTGCCGTGCTGTAAATTACAGAAAATGAAGGTGCCATGGCCTTCAGAAAGAAAAACTTTTCTTTTTCTCTGCTTTAGCTTCTATTTTACCCCTGATGTTTTCAAATTGAGGCGAATTTTGAAACAAGGTTTTGCAGAATGTAAAATCACAAAGTTTCTGACAAAGCCTCGTTCTGCTAAAGAAGGATTTCTGCAGAAAAAACTGCATTTTTGGGATAAAGTCAAACATTTCTTGAGCCCATTCACACATTAAAACTCCACCAGAACTCAGCAGAGACGGGATTTTGCAAAGTGATGAAATCAGAGAGTTTCTCTCTAATTTAGTACTTTTTATCTTTAAATTAATCTCATTGCCAGAATAAAAAAGTAAAGCCCATTCCCGGGTTAAATAGGGCACATTCCCAGATTAAATCAGAAAAATACACATTTTTTTCTGTA
The DNA here is from genome assembly GCA_007252995.1 of Zosterops borbonicus. NCBI lineage: Eukaryota > Metazoa > Chordata > Aves > Passeriformes > Zosteropidae > Zosterops > Zosterops borbonicus. The sequence goes on along the minus strand of SWJQ01001106.1, from coordinate 85,659 downwards.
TGGGGAACGCACGGCCACCAAATCTCAGCACAAAATCCCCAAAAAAATTTTGTTTTTTTTTATTTATATTTATTTTATTATATTATTTTATATATTATAATAATGTATNGGCCACCAAATCTCAGCACAAAATCCCCAAAAAAATTTTGGTTTTTTTAATTTATATTTATTTTATTATATTATTTTCTATATTATAATAATGTATTATAATATAATGTAATATAATATAATATAATATAATATAATATAATATTATATTATATTATATTATATTATATTATTATTTATATTATAATATAATGTAATGTAATGTAATGTAATGTAATGTAATTATTTTATTATATTTTATTTATATTGATTTTTATTTATAAAATCCTGCAGGATCTTTTCCCTCTCAGCCCCAATTCTGCCCAGCCCCTGCCCCTGCCCCAGCACAGCACCTCCTCTGTTATTTGATAAGCAAAGCCAAGCCAGGGGCTAATTTTCCCAGCAAGGTGGCAACAATTCCGCGTGTGATATGTGAGGGAGAAGCACAGGCAGCTCATTTGGGTAATTTCTTACCCTCCTGGCTTCTGCAATGTTTCTTTAGGGGGCACTGAATATGAGTGATTGAGTGAGAGGGAGCCCGACAGAATTAGCACACACTGGATCTTTTGACCAAGGGGGGAAAAAAAATATATATATAAAAAAAAAAAAAAAAAAAAAATCCCCCAAAAACAAAACAGTCGAATGTTGGTCTAGGGGCACGTCCCCTTAGGATTTGGGAAAGAAAAACACCAAACCACGTTCGTTTGGTGCTCCTGGAAGCAGAGCAGCAGCGCCTTCCATTAAAGCCCATTTCAACGGAATAAGAAGACACTTAATCTTGGATCCAAAATAGCTCTGGAATGGCAGCGGCCCCGCCCAGCCCAGGGGCATTTCCAAGGTGCTGATACCCTCTCGTGAAAGGATTTTTTTAAATGAGAAATCGCTGGCAATTCCCTGCTGGAGTTTCCAGCGGTGCCAGTGAACGGCCCCTCTCCAGTGGGCACCTCCTCAAGGTCACCCCTGGTGCCACCCAGAACTTTCCAGAGTTTGTGTTTGTCCTAGAACCTAAATATGGGTAAAATCCTCTGCTCTTTTCCTCTTTTCTTTATTTTATTTTTTTTTCTTAATTAATTCTTGTTTGTGAAGTGATGCGTTCTGCTGTCTGCATGGAACGGCCCTCGTTTTTCTCTCATAAATGCAAGGAGAAATGATCCCTGATTTTAACAGCAGAACCTGTGAGAATACACAAGAGAATGAGACAGATTTAATTAGCATGGCTAGTTTGATAACAGGATAACAAATGCACCTCTGAGATTACAAGAAAATGGGATTAATCTCATTTATGAGAAGAGGAAAGATTCAATCAACCCCCTATGAGAAAGAGGTTGAAAAATCCATGAGTTGTTTGTATGATCTTTTAACCTAATTATTATAATGGAAATGATTATTCTTCCTGAAATGGTATATAAGCTTTTGGACAGCCTGAGTAAAGCTGAATTCTGATCACTGATCAATCAGTCTTCCCATCTCTCCATCGATCACCGATAGGAACCTTCCCATGACCTGGGGTTGGGAAAGATGGGACAGGAAGGGCTTGTGGATATGATTGTATGGTAAGAAATACTGCAGATGTGAAACCTGTGAGTGAAATAGAAATGAAATTCAGCTTTGAGATGTGATCATGGCAGGCAGGAAGACGGGGATGAGCTGGAGAGGGGTGGAAGGACAGAAAACAAAAGGAGCCAAGGGTGCAGCCCCTCTCCACCCTGCCAAGGCATCAGGGAAAAGGTGGATAAGAAAAGTCTCTTTAGAGTTTAGAATACAGGATGATGTGGTGATAGAGCAGTTCTCACGGGCTGTGTGCAAAGTCTGTAGGTTTTGTATCTCACCAGTTGGTCACTGTAAATTAGAATATTCAACACAAAAGCAGATCTAATGGATTGTAACAAGGTCCTGGCTCTCTCTCTTGCTCTTACCCCTCTCTGACCTCTCTCTCTCNACTGTAAATTAGAATATTCAACACAAAAGCAGATCTAATGGATTGTAACAAGGTCCTGGCTCTCTCTCTTGCTCTTACCCCTCTCTTACCTCTCTCTCTCACCACTCTGACCCCTGCACTCTTCTTACCTCTCTTACCCCTCTCAGCTCTTTTACCTCCCTCACTTCACACCCTCTCTGTCTCTCCCTCTCTCTTTGGGGTTCCCTCCAGCCCAGGCTGGGGCTGAAGGCAAAACCCTCTTTACCCACAGCCCTTGCAATAAACCCACATGTTCTAGAACATCTCAGGTCTGAAANCTCTCTTTGGGGTTCCCTCCAGCCCAGGCTGGGGCTGAAGGCAAAACCCTCTTTACCCACAGCCCTTGCAATAAACCCACATGTTCTAGAACATCTCAGGTCTGAAAAGTTCCTTCTCCCTGCCATCCACAGATGCTCCTACAACCTGGGAAAATGATCCCTGATCCCAAACTCATCCCTTCTTTTTGCACCTGCATTTCTGTGAGCTCAGGGAATACTGTGGGATGTATCCAGTGATATCTCCATGCTTCAGGGGGCTGAATTCCCTGTGGATTCCCTGCAGGATCATCCCCAGCACTCCTGGAGCTGTCCCTGGGCTCTGAGGAGTGGGGACAGACCTGAATTCAGCCTCTGGACAATGACCTGTGCCTGCCCTCGCCTCGGGGGGCTCACCTGGCCCTGGGGGGCTGCAGGGACCCCTGAGGGGCCTCTGGGATGGTCAGAATTGAGGGTGAGTCAGACCCAAACACGACTTTTGCGGCTGCAATTCTGGATTTCATCAGTGAGCTGCTCAAAACCCTTCCCTGGATTCACCCCAATTATTTTTTATTATTATTATTATTATTATTATTATTATTATTATTATTAACCTATGCAATGCAACCTGTGGGCTTTCAGGGCCTGACTTCCAGAAAGGTTGAGCATCCAGGGCTCCTGCTGACATTGAAGCCACACAAATCCCCTCTGGATGTGGCAGCACCTCCAGCTCCACGGGTCTCTGGGGTCACCACGATGCAGCTTTGCTGCTCAAAGCCCTGAATTTTATTTTTAAGAGGTTGAGCAGAGCTTGTCTCAGCCCCATAGCCAAGGCCCTCCTCCCAGGCAAGCCTGAGCTCCTCACTCACTACCAGGAGGGCATAAAAAAAAAAAGCATTTAAAGAGAATTTATTCGTGCTGAGCAACAATAGCAATAGTTAATCTCTTATATTAAAACCTTTAATGACTTTGGGGACTTATGAAACCATCGGAGCCCGTTTAATGAAGGCTTGCCCTGGCCCAGGCTTTTCAAAGCTGAAATCTTTAATAGAGCAGAAAAGAAATTCACAATTCAGAGGGTGGGAGCTGGGACTGTACAAGAAATTATGGAGCTGTTTGGTTTGCAGGGCTGCTGTTCCTGCTGGGCAGTGCTCTGGTGATGTATGAGGGGAACCTGTCAGCAGGGCCGTGGAGCTTCATGATGCATTGCAGCAATAAGTCGTTTGCAATACATCATCTGCAGCAGCTGCCGGCCCGCGCCGGAGCCCCAAACCAAAATCAGTCCAGGATTTCAACGTGCACCAAAGCTGTTTTCTGCCTCTCTCCCCTTCCCCTCCCTGTCTCCAAGTCCTCCTCTCCTGCTCGCTCCTGACCTCACCCTGCCAATAGCAATTTGCTGGTGATTTATTCATCTTGGCTCCCCCGTGGAAATCCCTTTTTGGTGGAACCAATGGGGCACAATGCTGGGCTCTGCAGGCAGCAGGACGGGGGTGGCTCCAGGGATGAGGGGTGTAATCCCTTCAGGCTGCAGCCAGCTCTGACAGGGACGTGTCGGGGGGGACACAGCTCAGTTTTGGGGTGCTGGGTGATGGAGGGCCTGGTTTGCTGTCACTCGTTAAGAATTAATTGCACCCTGATCTTAGTTCTGATATTTTTTTCTATTAACAATTATTAGCAATTGTCACAAATCCACAGAAACATCCAAAATAACTTCAGAAACAGAGGTGAACTCCCAGCCAATGCAATGATTGATCTCAGGATCAATCATTGTTTTTTGTTTTTAGCAAAAGGCTCCCTCACCTTCCTCACCTCTGCTCAAAAGCTGGGCAGGTTCTGGTGCAAGGAAATCAATCACTGGAGTGTCCTGTAGCACCCCAATAATCCCACTACCACCTTTCTGAGCTTTTTCTGCCTCTTCTCCTCCTCCACTTGGCAAGCAGACCTCTGGAAGCTCATCAAAAACCCTGAACCCCTTTTCATTTTTGTTTTTCAGCCTCGAAAGCTCGTTTTGCTCTCCTGCTGTTTCCTTTAGAGGGGTGAAATGTTCCAGCCCTGACTGTCACCATTTCCCAAGCTCAGAGGAGTTTGGTGGCACAGCCAGGGTGATGTTCCCATATGGGACAGAGGGGAAGGACAGTTGGGACCTGACTGTGGGATCAGGACTTGCCCCAGAGTTATCTGCTGCTCTCCTCAGTCTCGGGTTGGTTTTCTCACCNTTTTCTCACCCGAGATTCGGGTTGTTTAAAGTCCTCGCCCTCTAAAAGCCCCGAGTCGTGTTGGTACAAAGAAGCGGAGTCTTCAAGGCCTTGTTTTCAGGTTTCCCGTGTTGTTTATTAATTGATATCTCAGAGTTGTCTCCGCTCCCAGCCGAGCTCTGACCAGCGGC
>SWJQ01001106.1:51633-62874 GCA_007252995.1 Zosterops borbonicus | reverse complement strand
GGGAGATGCTGAGACACAGGAGGGATCCCCACCTGTGGAAACCACTGGTCCATGAGGCAGGAGAAGGAAGGAGAATGGAGTGAGGAGCCAAATGTTCATTATTTTCACCCATTGGGCTCTTTGCTGGGTGTCCCCTCCACACCTGGAGCCACGAGCTGTGTCTGCCCTGCCCTGGGTCACTGGGACGGGAATTGTCACCGTGGGAGCTTCGGGACTTGGGATTTTACATGAGAATTTTAAAACACAGAGAACACACGAGGTGGGTGTTGGAGCTGGAGGTTTCCCCTGTCTGCTCATGGAAAGAGCCCTCCTAATTCAGCAAGGATCAAGGCTCAGAGCTGGCTCCCTCCGAGGATGGTGTTGGCTTCATGATCCAGCTGAAATTCGAGCACGGCTTGAAATTGTGTTTTTTTAAAGGCTGTATTTTCATGCCTCACTTCCCCATACAGACAGACAAATGGCTTTTCCCTTTCATGGAAAGTTGGGACCTACCTCCAAAAACGTCCTTGAAGCCGGGCTGAAGGCAGTGGAGTTGGCAGCACCACATCCCATGGCTGCCTCCACCACCACATCCATCTCTTTGGCTCAATATTCCACCCTGGAGAAAGTTTGTAGCTGAGATTGGAGAGCAAAAATACTTCTGTATCAGCCTCATTCCGGGCTGGAATTACTAAAAATCATCCAGGTTTTTATTTATTGGATGTGAGTGTCCCTCTCTGTGTGATATTTGGAGTGATTTTAATCTACCTGGTGTGGGAGGTTTCCTCCAAAAAAGGCCAGATTTGCACTGGGTGAAACTGATGTGGATCTCAAGTTAAGCAATGTCAAAGCAGGTCAGATGCACGTGGACCTCAAATTATTGGAGATGAGTTCATTATCCACCAAAATTTAGTGTATTTTGGATTGAAAAGGTTGATAGTGATGAGGAAGGAAGAAAACGAGTGCATTAAATCCTGTTTAATTAACATATTGACATATAATTAACATATATTGACAAATAATGAGCACAAAACTGCCTTGGAGAAGGGGTTGAAATATTCCCAGAGGAGTGAGGGGGTCTGGGGCAGGCACAGGATGGGCAGATCATCGAGTGTTTTCATCCCAGTGTTCATTTTTCCTTCCATTTCTCCCTCTCCCTATCCCAGTTCTGTATTTCAGGATTTCATCCCTGTCCTGAGCTCTGTGGAGTCAGCTGGGGGGCCTGGGAGCAGCTCAGTGCCAGGGATCAGGGGATCTTCCCTGGCTTCAAAAAGCTCCTTTTATTTTACCCCCACTGGCAATAATTAATACCAATTAATTGCCTTCAGACTGTGCATTGTGGTTTTTTTTAAACGTAAGTACATAAATTCTGGATTAAGTCTCATGCCCTGATAAATGAATAAATTGAATTAATCACAATTAAAACCCCATGCAAGGGTGAGGTCTGTGTTATTCACACGAGGCTGCAGCCAATGCTCAACCCCATTAATTTCATGTTAATTAATGAAACTCTTAATGCAAACTTTGAGCTGAAGTGGCTCAGTCTCATCGAAACCAGATTTTGGGGCACATTTTCCACCTCAAGCAGGACAAAACTCACCTGAAACCTTGTCCAGCCTGGTTTGAATGTGAGCCCCAGTGAGGGAATCAAGCAGGGCTGTTGTTTTTTTTTTAAGACAAACCAACTCAGACCTGGAATACAAACAGGGAAAAAATAATTAACGCTCATTAAAATTGTTACCTGCATTTCTCTATCAGCATTTCCCCGAGCAAGCAGCGGAGAAAATAAATAAAAACCCATTTGGGTTCTGGGGATGTTTCTGCCACTTCCTGTTTACTGAACGTTTTCCAAAGTCCCTCTGCCTTTAGGGCAGAAAGAATTCCTATAGGAAATCACTAGATTTGTTTTAATTTTATTTATTTGCTTAATTTCCACTAACCACAGGGACTGAAACTCTTCGGGGTGCTTGAAAAAAAACCAGGATGTTTCTTCCTCCAGAGAGGCTCCTACTCATCCATTTTCTGCCTCAGTTTCTGTTCAACAGAAACTATTATTTGTTATTGTAGAAAAACTTTATTTGCTACATGATACGGATTTTAGGACAAACTCAGAACGAAGAAATAAACAATATGATAAAAGAGTAGCGGAATATTGATGTAAATTTTTAGGAGCGCGCGGAGGTCCCACCCAAAAACCCACCNTACGGATTTTAGGACAAACTCAGAACGAAGAAATAAACAATATGATAAAAGAGTAGCGGAATATTGATGTAAATTTTTAGGAGCGCGGAGAGGAAGCGCCAGAACCAAAAACCCACCCAAAAACACACCCAAAAACACACCCAGCTGCCCTCCACTGCCACCCTCGAGTTTGGGGAATTTCAGAAATGCCTTGGAGAATTTCAGAAATTGGGTGTCCCAAAATCCTGACAACGCTCAAAGCGCAAATTTGAACCGCGGGGTTCGTTTCATTCCCATTCGATTCCACCGCGGCCGTGGCAGGAGCTTTGGTTTTATTGTTGCTAATTCCAAGCATAATAAATATTCTTCAGGGTCTCAGCTGATTTATTATCATTTTAAACAGGCTGATGTTTGCAGCTTTTTCCTGAATTTTCGCCGTAATGTCTATTTCCAATTTCGGCCTCGCTTTTCGTTTCATTTGAGACGCCCCACAGGTATTAAAATCCAGTATTTAAAATATAATAATCACTCTCCCTGCTCCATTAGATATCTCTTAACTCCCTCAAACTGAAGAGAATATGGGCAAGATTTGTTTTTTCTTGTCACCTTGTCAATCTGGAGGTTTTTTTCCAAAGGCAGTTAAAAATCACTGAGCTGAACCACTGAGTTTTATTCAGGTTTCTGAACATTTTCCGTTCTGCTCCTACTTTTTTTTTTTGTTTTTTACAAGTTCAGATAATGAAACTTGGTGGTCTCTTTATAACCATTTCCACTTTCTGTTTGCAGTTTGTAGAAATTTAATATATTTTGGCTCCCGTTAGGAATAATTGAAAAGTTGGCAAATCGGGAATGGTATCAGCATCAAACCAAACCAGATGACAAATTTTTTAATCTTTATATTATCAATCACAGTGGGACTCGATGATCTTGAGGTCGTTTTTTTTAATCCAGATGATTCTGTGAATTCAAACTCCAGTTGGAGTTTAAATAAAGGATAAAACATTAAATCTTTGAGGGGTATTAGCAGTGTCATTTACTGAGAAATTACAGTGCACGGGTTTCTATTCCTGAATATTTTTGTCTTTGACTGGATTTTGTGGGGTGGGTGATTTTCCTGTTGTGTTTGAGTTTCCAGTTTGTTTATGGAGCTGTGGAGTGAGATGGGCTCGTGGAGCTCTCCAGGATTTTGGGATTGCCTCCTGCACACTCCAGACTTGCAGCATTTTATCAGCCATAGAGGGCTGGGATGGGCTGGGACAGGAATTAAATCTTCCTCTCAGGGACAACTCTTAAAAGCCGGATATAAATCCCTCAGAGGGCAGCGACAGGGGAGCCACGTGGGCATTTCCCTGCAGCCCTAAAAGCACTTACAGGAGATCAGAGCCCTGCCCTAAATAAATTCTGCCCCTGATTTATTCCTTGGAGTGCTTATGGGCTATGGGAACACGATCCTCCTACAAATTCCCATGTCCATCTCTCCTCAGCAGGTCTGGATTTCCTTCTCCCTTCCAGTTCAACAACTCTTGGAGATTTTACTTAACTCTGTTGTCTTGATTTCCAACCCTTTCTTTCTCACAGCTGATTTGACCAGAATGGTTGGATGGATGACTTATTTTCAGGATTTTTATTTTTTTTTCCAAGTGGCTGTGTTAATATATATATAATTTTTTTTTTCATTTTTAATTAATTTCTCTCCTCCTGGATGGATTCCTGAGGATGTGCTTTGCATCCCGAGGACTTCCCAAAGGAATGATGGTGCCCAGGCTCTTCCCAAAGATTGTCCCCCATCTCTCTGGTCAGTGAGTCACTATCACAAGATCTGCTGGAACCAGAGCAGCGCCTTCAGGAGGGTGAGGAGGAGGGAGGATCACATTTAAGGGCAATGCTCCAACTTGGCACCAAAAACCTGATTAACAAAGATTAAAATGGGAGAAGGCGAAATAAATGCATTATCAGAAATCTGTCCAGTGTTTATTGATCAGGAGGGCAGAATAAAACACATTTTAAACTTATCTTTCTGTCTCTTAATTCATCCGGGATCTTTCCAGACCTGCTCTGGTTCTGAGTTTCCCCTCTGTGCAACATCTTGCACATTCACCTCCTACTTTATTTTACTTTTTTAATAGTATTATTTTTTATAGTACTTTTCCAGAGGAGCCCTGTGGTGCCCAACAGTGCCCAAATCCCCTGGACATCACCCATCCCTGTCCCCAGAGCCCCCTGTGCCCCTGGCCAGGCTCAGGGCTGGGAGGCCAGGCAGGGTTTGGCTCTCAGAGGTTCTGAGCTGTCATTTGCATTCGTGAGACACAATTTCTGCCCGGCTCCACCCCTTTCTCCCTCCAAACCAGATGAAATATTTATTGGGTTTGGAGTGTAAGAGGCTCAGTGTTTCGTCTGCAGAGGAACAGGGGAGTCCTGGTTCTGACCAGAAATTTCTAAAGGGCTTCTTTGTGGCTACTAAACGTTGGAGGAAAAACCACAAATTACCATGGCCGTGGGGCTGGGCCCTGGGTCCTGGCTCCAGAGCTTCCCCGGGCTCTGCCCCCTCCCCTGCCGCCTTCAAGTGCTCTGCATCTGTGTCAATAAGTGCCCCGTGTCCCTGGCAGGGGAATATTGAATGTGCACACACGGAATTAACCTCTGCCAGGCTGGGGGGAGCCAGGGAAGAGCGGGGTTGTAATTACACACAAGACGGAGCTGTTACTGTGATTAACATATTTCTCTAACGCTGAGGAACCTCCTTTCCCCCCCCTCCTAAACCCCTCACAATTCATCCCCTGTTTGTCATTTGCTGGCTGCTCCTCGGATTTCTTTTCCCTAAGAGGCCACACCTAATCCCAGAATTACCTGGGCTTGTCCCACCTCGCTCTGCCCTGGCACTTCTGGGTCCATCCCCATCTCCTTGTCCACATTTTGGGGGGTCTTGGAAGCTCAGCCTGTCCATCCCAACGTGTTTCACTCTCCTGTCCTCTTCTCAATCTTCTCTTCCCATGAGATTAATGTGAAGAGAGTTTCAGGAGTTTATTGANTCTTCTCAATCTTCTCTTCCCATGAGATTAATGTGAAGAGAGTTTCAGGTGTTTAATGAGTCCAGAAGTGGAGTTGAGCGTCCATGAGATAAAAGCTCAGCCTGTCCATCCCAACGTGTCTCAGTCTCTTCTCAATCTTCCCATGAAATTAATTTGAAGAGAGTTTCAGGAGTTTAATGTGTCCAGAGGTGGAGCTGAGCGTCCATGAGATAAAAGCTCAGCCTGTCCATCCCAATGCGTCTCAGTCTCCTGTCAATCTTCCCATGAGATTATGTTTAGAGAGTTTCAGGAGTTTAATTAGTCCAAAAGTGGAGTCNATGCGTCTCAGTCTCCTGTCAATCTTCCCATGAGATTATGTTTAGAGAGTTTCAGGAGTTTAATGAGTCCAAAAGTGGAGTTGAGCATCCATGAGATAAAAGCTCAGCCACACCTAATCCCAGAATTACCTGGATTTGTCCCACCTCGCTCTGCCCTGGCACCTCTGGGTCCATCCCCATCTCCTTCTCCACATTTTTGGGGGCTCTTGGAAGTTCAGCCTGTCCATCCCAACGTGTCTCACTCTCCTGTTCTCCTCTCAATCTTCCCATGAAATTAATGTAAAGAGAGTGCCAGGAGTTTAATAAATCCAGAGGTGGAGTTGAGTGTCCATGAGATAAAAGCTCAGCCACACCTGATCCCAGAATTACCTGGGCTTGTCCCACATCACTCTGCCCTGGCACCTCTGGATCCATCCCCATCTCCTTGTCCACATTTTGGGGGGTCTTGGAAGCTCAGCCTGTCCATCCCAACGTTTCTCACCCTCCTGTCATCCTCTCAATCTTCCCATGAGATTAATGTGAAGAGAGTTTCAAGAGTTTAATGTGTCCAGAAGTGGAGTTGAGCGTCCATGAGATAAAAGCTCAGCTTGTCCATCTCAACATGTCTCACTCTCCTGTCCTCCTCTCAATCTTCCCATTAAATTAATTTGAAGAGAGTTTCAGAAGTTCAATGTGTCCAGAGGTGGTTGAGTGTCCATGAATTAAAATCATGGCACACAAAGGGTTAAGACGGGGATTATTTTGGACACATTTGGTGCCAATTTTTTTGTTGGAGATGGGAAAATGAGGAACATGGGTGGAGAGATGGGAAAGAAGAGTCCACCCACCCAACAACTCCCAGATCAGGAGCTCAGATATGCCCTTTTTGGAGCAAAAGCTCCTCCTGGTCAGCACATACCTGAGTCCCCCACTCTGGAAACTGTGTAGATTTTTGGGATGATTTTTAGAACCACTCCAACCCTTCCAACATGAACTATTGTGCTCCCACAAGCTTGGAGCTGCTTGGATTTATCCCGTCACAGATGGCCCAAAACGGGTTTTGCGAAATAAAAATATTATATGTGTAATTAATCGGCAAAGATTTGGTAATATTTCCAGTAAGCTTTTCAATAAATACAGCTTNCAATTGTTTATAGAAAAAGGACTATTTCAATATATCACCACACTCAGAAAAATTATTCTTCAGGAAAACGTCTCTCTTTTTTTTAATATTTTTTTTTCCCTTTAATGAAAATATTTTTCTTAGAAATAACATTGGTCAGCTGTATTAATGATATTGGAAGAGTTCGAAGTGACAATGAGCAAACCATGAAAAATGGACAGAAAACAAACACAGAATCACTCCAGTCCTGGACTGCATTTTAGTTATATTGGAGACATTCCAGGGCTTCCATTTTTCCACCAGTGTTTAATGGGCTCTCTGTTTGCATTTATGTTTTCCTGATCTTTCAATCTGCAGGAACGGCTGCTCCTGGCAGGACTCTTTTAGCATCACCCTCTCTGTCCCCTCTTTGGAGCCTGGGTGCCTCATTTTTAAATTTTTTTTCCCCCCCTGAATTTGTAGGAAGAAAACACCCTGATACGAAGGCAAAACAGGTAAATTTGGAAAAGTTTGGGAATCAGGATTTCAGCAGCAGCCTGAGACTCCATCAGTGGATTTCACTTGCACACGCACTCCCTGGAAAAATCCCTGCCCCCAGAGGGTTCATGCCAATTAAAATTTTAACATGACATCAGTGAAATTAACTTAAATTTTGCTTGACCTGGAATTTAGGTCAGTTTAGATCATCGTCTTAGCGGGGCTGTCTAAGATCCAAAGCCTCGTGGGGAGAGCTGTGGGCACAGAAAGGTCCTTCAGAGCTGAGGTGGGTCCAGCACAGGCAGCTCCAGGACGGTGGGAGAGGATTCCCAGAACTCCTCTGGCTGCTTGTGCAAAGGCTGAGGTGGGAAAATGTCCAAAAAAGTGCCTGAGGGGCACCAGCAGCTCCAAAATGGATTTGGGACATGGAGCAGCTCCTGGTGCTGCTGAGTGTCTGGGGAAGGCAGAGCCCCAGCAGGACCAGGGCTGGAAGGGTTGGGTTGGGTTGGGTTGGGTTGGGTTGAGTTGGGTTGGGTTGGGTTGGGGTGGATTGGGTTGGGGTGGGGTGGGTTTCGTTGGGTTGGGTTGGGTTGGGTTGGGTTGGATTGGGTTGGGTTGAGTTGGGTTGGGTTGAGTTGGGTTGGGTTGAGTTGGGTTGGGTTGGGTTGAGTTGGGTTGGGTTGGGTTGAGTTGGGTTGGGTTGAGTTGGGTTGGGTTGGGTTGAGTTGGGTTGGGTTGAGTTGGGTTGGGTTGGGTTGAGTTGGGTTGGGTTGAGTTGGGTTGGGTTGGGTTGAGTTGGGTTGGGTTGAGTTGGGTTGGGTTGGGTTGAGTTGGGTTGGGTTGAGTTGGGTTGGGTTGGGTTGAGTTGGGTTGGGTTGAGTTGGGTTGGGTTGGGTTGAGTTGGGTTGGGTTGAGTTGGGTTGGGTTGGGTTGAGTTGGGTTGGGTTGAGTTGGGTTGGGTTGGGTTGAGTTGGGTTGGGTTGAGTTGGGTTGGGTTGGGTTGAGTTGGGTTGGGTTGAGTTGGGTTGGGTTGGGTTGAGTTGGGTTGGGTTGAGTTGGGTTGGGTTGGGTTGAGTTGGGTTGGGTTGAGTTGGGTTGGGTTGGGTTGAGTTGGGTTGGGTTGAGTTGGGTTGGGTTGGGTTGGGTTGGGTTGAGTTGGGTTGGGTTGGGTTGGGGTGGATTGGGTTGGGGTGGGGTGGGTTTCNTGGGTTGGGTTGGGTTGGGGTGGGTTGGGTTGGGTTGGGTTTGGGTGGATTGAGTTGGGTTGGGTTGGATTAGGTTAGGTTGGGTTGGGTTGGGTTGGGTTGGATTAGGTTGGGTTTGGTTGGATTGGGTTGGGGTGGGTCGGGTTGGGTTGGGGTGGGTTGGGTTTGGATTGGGGTGGGTTGGGTTGGGAGGAGCCCAAAGCCCACCTCAGCCCACCCCTGCCACGGGCAGGGACCATTCCCACAGACCTGGGCACCCCAACCTGGCCCTGGGCACTTCCAGGGATGGGGCAGCCAACAATTGCTCCATTCCATTCTGTAATATCCTGAGATGATTATAATGGTGATGATGATGATGATTCCACAGCTCATTGGAGGGCCCCATCACAGAAAATGCTAAAAAACATCAAAACAAAACAACCCATCAGCTGCTCACTGCTTTCAGTGCTTCTCACCCTGTACCACACCTTCAGTGGTTCCCTCTTCCCAATTTTTCTTGCAGCAATTTGTGGTGTCTTCATCCTCGTGCAGAACTTCTGGCAATCATCAGAATGAAAAAATAAAATAAAAGAGAGAAAGAGAAGAGAAGAGAAGAGAAGAGAAGAGAAGAGAAGAGAAGAGAAGAGAAGAGAAGAGAAGAGAAGAAAAGAAAAGAAAAGAAAAGAAAAGAAAAGAAAACCAGAATAATATAAATTAAAAAAACACAGAGGCTGATCATCACATGCACGTTCATGGGATATTTGAGAGACTGCATTTACAGCCTGGCCAGGTTTTACTCTTCTTTCTTCCCCAGGGCGGACACAAATCCAAATTTATACTCTCAGTGCATTTCAGCAGCAGCAGCAGCACTCTCCCTCCTTTCTCTCGCACACAATTCCACATTTTCCCCTTCTCTGAGGGATCTCAGGCTGAGCCCTGCAGAGCCCGCTGCTATCAAGCGGTGGCAGCAAGCAGCTTCCACAGAAAAATCAAATCCCTGCCCGGCTCTCTGCCCCACCCCGATGGAAATAGAGCCGGGATTTAGAAGGTGTGAGCTGGCAGCGCAGCGGAGCCTGCGAAATGTAAGAGCTGCAGTAGCCCTGGGGTTTTTTATTATTTTAATTTTTTTTTTTCCGAGGTTTGACAGCGAGCAGAGCCGAGCAGGAGACTGGGATCCCATTCAGCATCGGCGAGTGGGAGAAGTGTCGGGGAAAAGGGAGTCAGGAGCCGCTCTGATCCCAGCCCGCTGCGCCTGGAGCTGTTTGTGTTTGTTTTCAAGAGTTAGGGGGTGGTTTTTTAGTGCTGGATGCTTTCCGCGGGAATAGCTGCGGATTGTCACGGTATCAGTGGGTGGGGGAGGCTGAGAGCTGTCTCGGCTGCCTTTCCCAAAGTTCTCTCTCTGGAGAGAGCTGAGGTCACCTTTCCACAGCATCTGCTGCTGTCCGGAGGGACGAGGGCTTCCAAGGGCTTCCGAGGACTTCCACAGGCAGCACTGCTCTGGGGACGGTCACAGGCCAGTTCAGTCTGTGCTGTTCTTCTGCAAACTCCAGCATTTGGGACGGTCACACACCAGTTCAGCTCTGTGTTGTCCCTCTGCAAATTCCAGCATTTGGGAGGGTCACAGGCCAATTCAGCCCTGAGCTATCCCTCTATAAACTCCAGCATTTGGGAGGGTGACAGGCCAATTCAGCTCTGTGCTCTCCTTCTGCAAACTCCAATATTTGGGAGGGTCACAAGCCAATTCAGCCCTGTGCTGTTCTTCTGCAAACTCCAGCATTTGGGAGGGTCACAGACCAGTTCAGCTCTGCACTCCCCTTCTGCAGCTCAGCCCAAACTCGGACATTTGGGAGTGTCACAGGCCAATTCAGCCCTGAGCTATCCCTCTACAAACTCCAGCATTTAGGAAGGTCACAGGCCACTTCATCTCTGTGCTGTCCCTTCTGCAGGGCTCAGCCAATCTCCAAATTTTTGGGAGGGTCACAGGCCAATTCAGCCCTGTGCTATCCCTCTATAAGCTCCAGCATTTGGGAGGGTCACAGACCAATTCAGCTCTGTGCTCCCCTTCTGCAGCTCAGCCCAAAACTCCAACATTTGGGNGCATTTGGGAGGGTCACAGACCAATTCAGCTCTGTGCTCCCCTTCTGCAGCTCAGCCCAAAACTCCAACATTTGGGAAAGTGACAGGCCACTTCAGCTCTGTGCTGTCCCTCCTGCAGGGCTCAGCCCAAACTCCAATACTTTGGAGGGTCACAGACCAGTTCAGCTCTGTGCTCCCCTTCTGCAGCTCAGTCCAAAACTCCAGCATTTGGGAAGGTCACAGGCCACTTCAGCTTTATGCTGTCCCTTCTGCAGGGCTTAGCTCAAACTCCAATATTTTGGAGGGTCATAGGCCAATTCAGTCTGTGCTCTCCTGCAGGGCTCAAACCAAACTCCAACATCTGGGAGGGCCACAGACCAGTTCAGCCTTGTGCTGTCCTCCAAGGCTCAGCCCAAACTCCAAATATTTGGGAGGGTGACAAGACCTTCTTGCCCTGCAGCTTTTTGGGCTCAGGGCAGTCGGAATCTTCCTTTGGGAATAGATGCTGGAGGTTATCACTCAGATCTGAGCCCTGCACTGCTCCCACTGGGAATTTCCATTCCCACTTCCCATTTCCTCTCCTGCAGATCCTCACTGGAGCCCTGAAAACCCCCACAGATTGTCACCACAGGGCTTTTTGCTCCAGACAGAACCCAATGAGACATCCTGGTCCTCAAATCCAACCTGGCAGTGACCTCACACTCCATCTAAGCTCATCCCAGCCATGGGCAGAGCCTCCCCTGGGCTCAGGGTGGGATCTGATCACATTTTATTTGTTCCTCTGCCAAGTTCTGGCTGGGTTTGGAGCTGTGACTCCATCAGGGCCACACTGGGGCTGGGTGGGTGGATGGATGGATGGATGGATGGATGGATGGATGGATGGAGGGATGGATGGA
>SWJQ01001105.1:201283-215739 GCA_007252995.1 Zosterops borbonicus | reverse complement strand
TTTTTTTTTTTTTTTTGAATTTTGGGGAAGAACTCTCACCTAGGAATGTGTTGCTGGAGAGTTCAGGAGCACAGAAGTGCTGGGGGCTTGCTCCAAGGGCAGTGGGATGTGCTGGATTATTCCTGCATTAGGGGAGGATCTCAGGTGTGGAGTATTTTGTCACCTTCCTGTGTTTCCTTTTCCTCAAAGATTAATTTTAAGTGAAATATATAAAACCATTGCACTCGTAACAGATGGAAATGTCTAAAGTGAACTGATTCATGGGATAGATGATCCCAGAAGCAGTAACCCCTTTCCTAAAGGATAGAGGGTTTCTAGAACTGCAGGGAGCTGTGTGAGCCTGTCAGTGCTGGCTGTGCTCAACCTCTGCCACATTTGCCCAGAATTCCAGAGTTTGGGAATGACCAGCTCAAATTCCACCTTGTTCTCCCATTCCCGTGGACAGGGACACCTCCCACTATCCCACCTTGCTCCAAGCTCTGTCCAGCCTGGCTTTGAGCACTCAGAGCTGGGGCTTGTTGCCATTCCTGGCTTTTCCTTGCCCTGCAGACATCCCAGTGTTCCCCACCATCACGGCCACTGTGACCTTCCAGGAGTTCCGTTACGACGAGTTCCACGACTCCATCTTCACCATTCCCGACGACTACAAGGAGGATCCCAGCCGCTTCCCGGACCTCTAACGGGGCTGGAAGGTTCCTGGGGAATCTCCACACCAGGGAAAAGGGAATGGCTGCCCCTCACAGTAGAGTGAAGAGCTGTTGGGGCACGGGAAGGGATGGACTCGGTGAGGCCGCAGCGAAGGGAAGGAGCAGCAGTACTGGGCATCCAGCCCCTCCAGCTCCCTCTTCCCAGAGCCTGCTGCTGCCATTCCCTTTGGCACAGCCACTCCTGGCCCGGGAGCTACCACCCCCCAAACTTGGGAGGAGCTGCTGGTTTTTAAATTTTTTTTACACTTGTGGGTGATCCACGAGGCACTGCTGGACCTTGGCACCGAGCTGGGCCCGGGGCTGGGGGTGATCCCCCCCTGTCCTTCCCTGTTCCCTGAGCTCACAGCTCAGCCATAGAATGTTGGAAGGTTTCCTGAAGGAATGCCTTGGCTGTAGATGAATGAACCAAATGGGCACCATTGACACTTGGATTTCCTGCTGCACCCCAGGGCAGAGCCAGCTGTGCTCTGCAGGGAGTGAGGCACCTCTGGAGCACCAGCCCTGCCTCATCCCTTCATTCCTGCTTTGCTCTCTGCTCCCTGCCTGCCTCCCTGTGGCTTTGGGGAGCACTCCAGGGCTGCCTGGCCAGGAATGTCACTTGTTAATCCTTGATTTGAGCCTCACTTGGGAGGGGTGTCCCAGAAAGGCTGAGAGCACCACCAGGTCAGTTTGTGTGTGCACTGGGCTGCACAGAAAAGCACTGGGAAAAGCTCAGGCATTTCCCCTTCCTGCAGGAGCAGCTTTCCCTGCAGGAGGAGCTTTCCCTGCACTTGGGGTCATTGTGGTGCTCTGGGGCAGCTTTCACTGGGGTGTTCCCACATTCATTTCCTGCCTCTTTGTGTTTTAATCACTGAGAATCCCAGACTGGTTTGGAGTGGGGGGAACTTAAATCTCATCTTGTCCAGCCCCCCTTCATGGATGTTTCAGTACTCCAGCTCCTCGAGCTTATTCCCATTTCCCAGTTGTTCCAGTCTCCTCATCTAACAATAATCCACCTTTTCTGGGGTTTGTTAGGCAAGATTTGTGCAGAAGGCTGATGGTGCTATTTGTTTGTATGAAGAAATTTAGATTCAAGTGCTGTGGTGTCATTGTACAAAAAATGTAAATATTTTCCAAATTATATTCTTTGTGCACTGTAGGTAAAACTTTTTTTTTCTGGAATTCCATAGAGTTAAGGAACAAAGTTTATAAGGAAGAGGATCATTGATGCTCAGTGGAGGGAACAGCTGTGCTGAGCACGAGGGACAAGGGAGGGGCTCAGCACAGGGCAAGGTGTCAGGCACACCTGAGAGCAGGGGATTCCACACTGCTGGAATCTCTGAGCCATCCCAAAGAGGCTGCTCTGGGGAAGGGCATGGAGGAAGAGCCAGGGAATCACTGTCAGCAAAGTCCAGGAGCACTGGAGTGAGAGGGTGAGGTTGGTCCTTTCCCAGCATCTCTGTGAGCCTGGAGAACAGGGGAGCTCTGGGACTTGTGGGAATAGGGAAACACTGGGACAGGGGAGCTCTGGGACAGGGGAGCTCTGGGACAGGGGAGCAGTGCAGCTTTGTTGTTAATTCCAACTCAAAATCCAAAATAAAACTTTAGGGAAAACGAGCAAAGGGAAACACGACTCCTGCAGTGCCGTGTCAGGGCAGGTGTGGAGCATCCTCTGGGAATGATGGAACTTGTTCTCTCCCAAGTGATGATGAATTCCTGCAGTGTTTCACACCTCTGGGATGAACTGACACCATCTGTGCTGCTCCTGGGATCCTCTGGGCCAGGCTGGGAATGTCCATGGGGCTGAGCTGGAGCTTGGATTGGTGCCCTTGGGGCAGCACAGGTCCCTGTCCCCTCCCAGGGGGTCCCTGTCCCCTCCCAGGGGTCCCTGTCCCCTCCCAGAGGTCCCTTCAGGCTATTTTGTGTAGCTGCAGGACCTGTGCCATACAGGGAATTCCCATTCCTTGGGAATCCAGTGGAGGTGAGAGGTTCCTCCCCAAGGTGAATGAATGTCAGAGCTCCCTCTCCTCAGCGGTGCAGGGAGGGATCCATGGATTTGTGTTTTCTTTGCATTTTTGGTTATCCCAAATTCATCCCTGGCTCTGTGGAAGTGTTGCTGCGGCTGTGGGGCCACTGCTGGATCCCAGAGTGGATCCTGGCCTTGGAACTGGAAAACAAAAAGGGTTTTGGGGTGGCCTCCCATGGGATTGAGGCTCCTGTGGCTCCATCCCCTCTGCCCAGCCCCTGCTGTGGGGTGTCTGCCCAAAGCCCAGGGCAGGCCCTGGAAGTGTTTCCTGTGGTTCCTGTGGCCTCTGGCTGCAGATCTGGGGGATTTTAACCCCCCAGGACACGGCTGCTCCCTGGGACACTTCCAGGCTCTGCAGGACGCTGCTCCCAAGGCTGTTCTGCTTTGGAACTGGCCTTTTTCTGGTTTATCCCAGGAAATCCCGGCTGCTCCTGCTCTCCCTGTGGAGCTGAGGGGTGGGAACTCCCTGGACTGTTCCCCAGCTCCCAGGGCAGCCCTGTGGGCTCCCAGAGCTGCTCTCAGTACTTCTCCCTCCTCCTGGGCTGTGTTTCCTGTCTGAACATTCCTCACACGTAGGGACACCTGGGCAGGTTTCCCAGTGGATGCACTGCAGGAATTCTCAGTCAGAGGGACACAGGGCTGAGCCTGTGGGTCCTGAGGGGCTGCCCACGTCCAGATCCATGTTTATATCCCTGTTTTCTCCACTAAAGGCTGTTTTTGTCACTGGGTTGTGTTGCATGGACACAGGGAATGTTTGTGGGCCTGGATGTGTGTGGGGCACAGGGTCCCTCCCCTTGGAAATTCCTATTCCAAGCAGAATTGATCCAGCAGAGCCTCACCTCGGCTTTTCCCATTTTCCTGAAGGCCAGGCCAGGTGGTTACAGGAGGGTTTGGTCCCTGGGAGTGAGCACAGATCCCTGGATTGTGTTTGTGCAGCAGCTCCAGCTCATCCCTGCGGCCGGGGAATGTCAGGGGGACCAGGAGCAGCTCCAAGGACACTCCAGCTGGGAATCCAGGGCAGGAGGAGAAGGGAGCTGGATCAGCCTGGTGGGAATCACATCCTGCTGCTCCTGGGGAGTTGGGGCTCCCCTCCCACCACATCATTTTTTCCTAATTTTTTTTTTTTAATGGCTCTTAAAATTGACAACCAGGAATTTTCGCTCAACCCAATTCCGACCTCGCTGCAGAAGGAGCCCGTGGGTTGTTTCTGAACCAAACTGTTCCTCTGGTCTTCCAAACTCCTGCTCTGTCCCCTGGCAAAGGGAACACCCTCCTGGTTTTCCCGTGGCAAAGGGAACACCCCCTGGTTTTCCTCTCCTGCTGTCCAGCCACTCCCACCCCTGCACTTCCCCATCCCTGCGTTGAATCCGTTCGTCCCCCCCAGGGTGTGTTTGTGCTGGAATCCCACCGTATTCCATTGCTATTCCCAGCGATTCCCCTCTGTTCTTTTCCTGTCTCTGCTCCTGAGTTGTAATTCCCACCAGGAGAACTGCGTTATTTAATCTGGATTAACCAATTCCTGTAATGCTGCAGAGTTTCACTTTTTTTCTTTTCCTGACAATTTGTAACTCCCACGGAAAACTGAGTCACCTCTCTTGCGTTTTCCCGTCGTCTGCTCCCTGGTTTTCTCTCCTCCCTTCACTCATAGTCACTTTGGGTTGTATCATTTGTTAGAATAAAGACCAAACTATGCTGTTGGATTCGGAAGCTGCTCCACCTGTGCAATCCAGGCTTCCCTCTCGCTGTGGGAGCGGGATGGGAGGGGAGGGAATGAGCTCCTGCTGCTGCATTCTGCAAGGGCATTTTCTTGGTCATTTTTTAAAATAAAATCCTGCATTTTCATTACAGCCTCTTCTGGGCCCTCTGTGAATCCCAGGTTTGATGGGGAGCAGTTCCCAGTTTCACCCAGAGCTGAGGGAGGAGGTTGGGAACAGCTGCCTGGGAGGGAGGGAGGGAAAAGGAGCTTGAAATTCATTGAAATTCAGTCCTTCCAGAGGTTTCACCTCCTCCATCCAGGAATCCCTTGGATCACAGGATGGGACGGTTCTGGGGGAATGGAGAGCAAAATTTGGGTGTCCATAGAGGTTTTGGCCCTGCAGGAGGGTGGGAGGTTTTGAGGGGATTTTTGGTTTGGTGTTTTCTTTTGGCTTTGAGGGAGACTCTTTGGGGGTTTTGGGTTCATTTGGGTTTGGGTTTTTGGGTTTTTTGAGGGAGGGGTGGGGGCTTTTTTTGGGAGGAGCTGGAGGGATGGATAGATGGAAAAGTCCCCTGTAAGGAATGAGGTCAAGTTTGGTGCATCCAGCAGTGGAAATAAAACCCAGGAGTTTTCTAGGAAGAGGAGTTGGAAGTTTCAGGGTTTTATTATCAAAGTTTTGTAAAACATTTTCTGAAACTGTACATCAACATGGCACAGACTGTCGGCTACTTTTGTCTTTTTACCTGCACAAAAGTAAAAGCTCTGGAGCTGCTGGAACTAAGGAACAGCTTTGGGTAACTACTCTGCAAATACCATGGGATCACCGAGTGCGGGAGGGCGGGAACGGCCGGGACAGGAACACAAATTCATCTGTTTGTACAACTTAAGATCAAGTAAAAAGTACATTATCTATGGACTCGCTTTAAAAACAGACCAAGGTCATTTTAAAATGCACTCCCTGCTGCAGTGGGTGAGCTCCTGAGCCCCCAGCCCTCCCTCACTGGGCAGGGGCAGGATTCCCCTTCCCGAGGTCAGAGCATCCAGCTCGCCCTGGATGGAGCTGAACGGAGGGAGAGCCCTGGGGAAGGTCAGGACACAGAACCCTGGGCAAAGCCAACCAAAACCCACCAGGAAACCAAACCCAACCAAGCCCAGCACGAGGCTTAAAACCAGAACTAAAGCCAAGAGCACAAAGAGCTGGTGCAATCCAAGGCTGACTCCTGAGTGTCCGGGAGCCCCTCGGTGACTGCAGGACAGGGGGGCTGTGCCCCATTCCCGGGGTATCCCCACAGGACAGGGGGGCTGTGCCCCATTCCTGGGGTATTCCCACAGGACAGGGGGGCTGTGCCCCATTCCTGGGGCAATCCCACAGGACAGGGGGGCTGTGCCCCATTCCTGGGGTATCCCCACAGGACAGGGGGGCTGTGCCCCATTCCCGGGGTATCCCCACAGGACAGGGGGGCTGTGCCCCATTCCCGGGGTATCCCCACAGGACAGGGGGGCTGTGCCCCATTCCCGGGGTATCCCCACAGGACAGGGGGGCTGTGCCCCATTCCCGGGGTATCCCCACAGGACAGGGGGGCTGTGCCCCATTCCCGGGGTATCCCCACAGGACAGGGGGGCTGTGCCCCATTCCCGGGGTATCCCCACAGGACAGGGGGGCTGTGCCCCATTCCCGGGGTATCCCCACAGGACAGGGGGGCTGTGCCCCATTCCCGGGGTATCCCCACAGGACAGGGGGGCTGTGCCCCATTCCCGGGGTATCCCCACAGGACAGGGGGGCTGTGCCCCATTCCCGGGGTATCCCCACAGGACAGGGGGGCTGTGCCCCATTCCCGGGGTATCCCCACAGGACAGGGGGGCTGTGCCCCATTCCCGGGGTATCCCCACAGGACAGGGGGGCTGTGCCCCATTCCCGGGGTATCCCCACAGGACAGGGGGGCTGTGCCCCATTCCCGGGGTATCCCCACAGGACAGGGGGGCTGTGCCACACTCCCCCCACCCCTGGGACATTCCCACACTGCTGGGCTCAGCCCGGGACACTGCAGAGGGAGGGAAGCAGGGAGGGAGGGAAGGAAGGAGGGAGGGAGGGGTGGCCCAGCCCGTGCTGTGGGAGGGACGTGCAGCCCAGCTGGGCCCCGGGAGGAGCAGGGGGAGGTCCCTGTCTCAAGCTTTGGGTGTGAGTTAGTATCGGGATGGACAGACCATGGAGAGCTCGGAGCTGGATACATCTAGGTTGAGGATTAACAAGTACAGCATACAGGATCACACTGGAGGGGCTGTGGGCGGGCTCAGTCGCTCATGTCCATGTCCTCCTCGTGGTGGTCATCTCCATTCACCTTGGACTCCCTGCCCGGGTCCCCACTGCCCTTCTCAGCCCCGGGCTCCTTCCCTTTGGGGGACGGATCCTCCACCACCTTCTTCTCCTCCTTCTTCTCCTTCTCGCTGTCGTAGCCCTGCTCCTCCTCGTCGTAGTCCCTTGTGACCTGCTTTGCCAGGGAAAGGGACACGTTAGCCCTTCCCTGGGGGCGGGGCTGGGGGGGATGTGGGGCGGGCTGGGAGCAGCTCCGGGGGTTTTTGGAACATACTTTCACATCCTTGTCGCTCTCCGATTTCCGGTCTCGATCCTTCTCCTTGTCTTTGCTCTTCTTTTTCTTGCTCGTTGACCTCTCCCTCTCGTCTCTGCTCCTCTCCTTGTCTTTATCCTTCTTCTTTTCTTTTTTATGCCTGTGAGGATCAGCAGGAAGGGGTGAGGCTCATCACCATCACCCCATTCCATGGCTGGAACTGTGTCTCCACAGCTCCCAGCAAACCCAAAGGAAAATGGCAGAGTGCAAGCAGGGAACAGCCCCTGCTTTCAGGAAATACCCAAATCCCAAATTCTTAGCTCTGGCTCAAGGATAACACCACAAAGCCAAGGCTGAGCAGTGCTGTGGCAAACAGAACCAGGGAATGTCCTGAGCTGAAGGGTCCCACAGGGATCATGGAGTCCAAATCCTGGACAGCAAGAACGGCAGATGCTCCAGTGTTTTACTGAGGAGCACCTCGAGTTCCCCATCCTGGGACAGGGTCACAGAATGCACAGGCCACCCCAAATCAGCTGATGCAGAGCCAAAGGGACTGGGAATTGTGGCACATCCTGCTCCTCCCACCCCAGAAACCCCAGACCCCTGGAGCTCCCAGCCAACCCCCAGAGCTGCTCTGTAAAAGCAGCAAAGATTCCTTCCCCTGGGATCCTCCCTGTAAGTCACAACTTGAGAATTTCCCACCCAAACGCCATTTTTTCCCAGCCAAGAGTTTCCCTGACCTCCTGGGTGACGGGGACCGGGACATTTTCCGTTTGGGGGACCTGGGTTTTTTCGGGGACCGTGTCCCGCTGCGGCTCCGCCGGCGCCGCCGTTCCCTGCGGGGACACAAACAGCAGCTTTGGAAATCTGTGTTAAAATTTGTGTTAAAGCTACAAATGCATCCCTAACCCCAACCCCAGCCCTGCTCACAGGGTGCTGAAGAGTTGTTAAATCTGCAAGGTAAATTTGGAATTTTTTTTTTTTTTATGAAAGACTTTTGCCTGGATTTATTCCTTAAGTCAGGAAGAGCTCTGAGTGACCCTGGAGCATCAAACTCTGACACAAAACAAGGAGAAATTGTTCTAAGCCCAAAGAATTTACCTCAAACATTGCAGGAAAATGAAAGTATCCTACAGACACAGGGTTGAGCACCTGTACCACCACTGGAATCACGATCCAATGGGATCCAGGCATATTTTGGGTTGGAAAGGACCTCAAATCCCAGCCCCTTCCATGGGCAGGGACACCTTCCCACAGAGCAGCTGCTCTATCACAACAACATTTTTGTTCTATTTAATACTGAAGTGTATCAAAATCCTGCTGAGAACAGAGAGAAAACCCCATTTCTGTACCTGCTTGNTTTTTCTATTTAATATTGAAGTGTATCAAAATCCTGCTGAGAACAGAGAGAAAACCCCATTTCTGTACCTGCTTGTGCTTCTGGATCTTCTGGTTGTGCTGTAGCTTTTGGGGGGAGTTTTAGAACGTTTCTTTTCTTTCTCTTCCTTCTTTTTATCCCTTTTAGCAGAAGAGAGATTAAATTTAAGTCACTTTCAAAGAGCACTTCCTAATCTGCTGTAGAGGGAAAGGGATGCAGAGGTGGGAGGGACAGGGGACAATCCCTGCCCTGCTCAGGACTGGAGTCATCACCTGGTTTTGGATGTGCTCCGAGACCTCCTGCTCCTGTCTCTGGAATGGGATCTCCTTCTCCTGGGGCTTTTGGATCGCCTCCTGCTTCTGGATTTGGAATGGGACCTTCTCCTTGATCTGCTCCTGGAGCGTCTGCCAGGGACACACCAACAGAAAGGACATTTTGGGGACTGTTCCCTGCTCAGGGCTAAGGAAAACCCCAAAAAATCCAACCAAATCCTCCACCCACAGCTCTCCCTGTCCTGGGACAGGAGCTCTGCACGCTGAAATGTCAATAAATCTTTAGAGCCTTAAATCACACCCAAGGGTGTTCCCCAGAAGGATTNTAAGGAAACTTCCCAAAAATCCAACCAAACCCACAGCTCTCCCTGCCCTGCACAGGAGCTCTGCACACTGAAATGTCAATAAATCTTTAGAGCCCTAAATCACACCCAAGGGTGTTCCCCAGAAGGATTTTTGCAGTTGTGGGAGGTGTTTTTAAGGAATTGCTCAGTCACCTGTGTCTGGATGAGGAAGGTGTCCTCCTCCTCCTGGAGCGCGACCTCGACCTCGAATGTCGTCGTTTTTCATCTTTTTTGTCTGAAAAAAGGAAAAGCAGAATAAAAATCAGTGGGGTTTTTTTTAATATTCAAAAAGATTTTCTAAAGGAAAGGACCTGGAGATTGGTGTAATTGATATAAATCAACCTGATTTTGCCATTTCAAAGGAAAACTCATCTGTAATTTTCTTCACAAGACGACAAAAAGAACCAACAGAGGACGGGGACATGTTTGTGACATAAAAGTTTTGACATAAAGTTTTATGCACAACTGGAGAAGTCAAAATTCAGAAAAAAACAACCTTAAAAAAGTCAGTGAAAAGCTGATGGCTGCAGGGCAATGGAAAATCCTGTGAAAACCCCAGAATCTGCCATTTCCTGAGGGGCTGAAGAAACTCCCAAATGACTGCTCTGAATTTCACACAAAAAAGCCTCAAGTTAAGCAAGAACAAAGAACAGGAGCTCTGTCCTTTCCTAGAAACCATCAGGAAGCTGCAGAGCTGATGAGTATTCTGTATTGTCAGTGTTCAAGTTTCTGCCTCTCAGATTTGTGAGAAAGCTGCTGGAGCTTGTTCTAAAATCAAACCTGCTTAAAGAAGCTCCAAAAAAAGAGAATTATTCACAACTTTTCCCAGATTAGGAATGAAGATAAAGGAAAACATCCCTGAGAAGCATCAGGAGGATGCCAAGTGGTGAGGCCAGGAAATCCCTTGGAATCTGAGACAGTTTCCTCAGGCAAACTTGGGTGTTTACTTCAAATCAGTGTATTTGGGGAAAATCAATTTATTAATTCCAGCAGACAATTAAAAACTAAAAAATTAATGAATTCCCCACAGATCATGGGCATTCAGTGCTCTGCAGACCATCAGTTCCAAGCCCCATCCTGGCTGGAATTGATTACCTGGCTCTATAGCAGCAGAAATTAAGGACTGTGCTTCTCGGACTCTCTTCATGGCCTCTTCTATTTCTTTACTGGAGGTATCTGATTTCAGACTGGGGGACACCAGACCTGCAGCCACATGGTTCAACCTGGGAAACACAGAATTCCAGGAATTCAGGGATACAGGTCTGCACTGTCAGCCTGAGGCATTCACAGGATCAGGGAGTCCTGGAATGGTTTAGGTTTGGAGGGACACAAAGCCCATCTCATCCCACCCCGTGCCATGGGCAGGGAACCTTCCCCAGCCCAGGCTGCTCCGAGCCCCTGCCAAGGTGGGATCAGCTCCAGCAGGGCAGGGACTGGGCACTGAATCCCCATGGATACTCCCATGGAATCCTCATGGATATTCCCATGGATTTTCCCATAGATATTCCCACAGAATCCCCACGGATATTCCCATGGAATCCCCACGGATATGCCAAGGAATCCCCATGGACATTCTCAAAGATATTCCCATGGAATCCCCATGGATATTCCCACGGAATCCTCATGGATATTCCCATGGATTTTCCCACAGATATTCCCATGGAGTCCCCATGGATATCCCCACAGAATCCCCATGGATATCCCCATAGAATCCCCATGGATATTCCCACAGATATTCCCATGGAATCCCCACAGATATTCCCATGGAATCCCCATGGAATCTTCATGGATATTCCCATGGATTTTTCCACAGATATTCCCATGGATATTCCCAAAGATATTCCCAAGGAATCCTCATGGAATCCCCAAAGATATCCTCATGGATATCCCCATGGAACCCCCACAGAATCCCCATGGATATTCCCATGGAATCCTCATGGACATTCCCACGGAATCCTCATGGACATTCCCACAGAATCTCCACGGATATTCCCACAGATATTCCCACGGAATCCCCTGGATATCCCCATAGAATCCCCATGGATATTCCCATGGAATCCCCACAGATACTCCCATGGAATCCCCACAGATATTCCCAGATATTCCCATGGAATCCCCACAGATATTCCCCAGCAGTGCTTACTTTGGATCCACTGTGCTCATCAGTTTTAGGAGCTGATCTGCTGCGAGAGACTGAGAGAGAAAAAACAAAGTTAAAACCAGCTTGGGCCATGGGAGAGCTCCAGAGATCCTTCCTTGGAATGTCCCTTCCCTGCTGGAAGTTCTCCCAGCTGGAAAACCAGAACAGAACAGCCCCAGCAAAGAGGAGAGGCCACACTGGGGGGGCTCAGGGGGGCTTTATTTTCCACAGCAGCCAAACCCAGGACAGGATCAGGAATAAAAACACAAATTCATAAAATTACAACTGTTCAAAAATACAAATGTTTTAAAATACAAATGGTTAAAATTAAAAATGTTTAAAAATACAAATGTTTAAAAATACAAACATTTAAAAATACAAATGTTCAAAAATCCACTGCTGGGGTGTGTTTTATCTATAATTATGCACTAATAACTTGNTAAAAATACAAATTGTTAAAAATATAAATGGTTAAAAATCCACTGCTGGGGTGTGTTTTATCTATAATTATGCACTAATAACTTGCTGTGCACAGGTTATTTCTGTCACTGCAGGAGAACAGAGCCCTCTCTGTGCTGTCTGTCCGCTGAAGATCTCAATGCCAATTTATAAATATTTAAATATTCCGTGAAAAAATGTATTTTACAGTTCTTAGGGTAATGAAGGTGTTGTTATGATCAGTCACTTCCTGCACCAATGGGGTATTAAGAAGAAAATATTTAATCCTTATTAATTTTTTTATAATGAACCCAAAGTTTCATTTTTGAAATGTTTGTTACAATCTGATGGTTTAATGTACAAAAAATCCTCCATCACCTCAAATATACATTTTTCTAATTTGCCTTTAATATGAGAGATTTTTTTCAATTGTTATTTATTTTCACCATCATCTGCTTGCTCTTCCACATGGGAATACATTAAAAAAATTAAATTATGGCAGTAACAATGCATTAAATTATTGCTGCTTCTTGTTGCTGTAAAAGAATATTCAGTTCTTACCTCTTAAATATTTTATCTATATAGATATGATCAATATATTTATATTGATATATTTTTTATTGATAAAATATAAATATTATAGTACTTAAAAGCATTTTTTAATTCAGCTGTAACAATCTAATAAAGTTTCCTCGCATTTTTGACACCTACAAAATTAAAAAGTCAGATTACTTTTTACTTGAAGAACAAGGCAGGTTCATGGCCTGATAATGACACATATTTGAAATATTTAATTGCTATTCCCAAATTATTCCACGGCCCCTTCCAAGGAATAATTTGGATATTCAATGTTTGATAGTCAAGCAGGTATTTTTTTATTCCAAGCAGAAACCAACCCCTGGAGTTTCCAGGCAGTGGCTGTGAACTGATACAAATGAAACCCACTCTCAGAGCAGGGAAATAAAGGATATTTTGGCATGAGGACTCACCTGGGAGTTCAGGTTTGCTCCAGGAAGCCCAAGAGCAGCAAGGGCAGGGTCGAGAGCAGGAGCTCCTAAAGCAGCTAAAGGGACAGCACCAATCTGTGGCAGAGACAGCAGGCAGGGACAAAAATCAGTCACTGACATCAGTGGGAAGGGGAAATAAAGGTCAAGGAGTAAAGCATTGCAAAAACTGAAGGGATGGTTGGAAATGAAGTTATTTTTCAGTGCTAAAATGGAAATTCGTTTCAAGTTTTTGAGGCTATTGCCCCATTTCTAATTCATTTTTGGGTTGAGATGACCATGGTTTATGTTAAAAGGAAATTTAACAGATGTCTCCAATTTGGTTTAAAAGTTACTGGGAGAGCAGAAGGTGCTGCCTAAAGCAGCTCCTTTTGGGCCATTTCAAAGGAGTTGATGGAGACAGAGACCCAAACTTAACACACCCAAAAAAATGTGCCTGAACACCAGAATTTGCAGCACATTCTTCTAAAATGGATGTGCTGGACACATCCCACCACAGAGTGGCTGGGAACAGAGATTCAACTGGAATTAAGGTGCTTCAACAACCATCTCCAGGATTTATATACAGAGTTTTTTTAGTGAATTTAAATTTTTTAGGTTGTATTTGGTTCTTCCAAGCCCTTCCTTAGGAATTTTAAATTCCCTTGGAATTTCAGAGGTTAAATTTAGGCTTTTCCCCCCTGAGGAGCTCCATGGCCAGGGAGTCCTTCAGCTAAACACGAGCTCAGGTGGGTTTGAGAAGTGCAGAATTAATGAGGCTTTATCATGATTCATTTGCCTCCTGCACTTTCATTCTGTGCTCTGTTAAAAGCTGAGCTGTGACTCCAATTTCTCCCACAATGTGCAGTTCTCACTGTTCATCTTCCACATGAATTCCTGTGGGCTCACACAACCAGGCTCCCATTTTCCCCTCAGCTGGAGGATTAATGAAGGGAATCTCACAGCGTGGCAGCTCCTTGGCACTTGAGGAATTTATAAACCTGTGAGATCTCTACTGCTTGTCACATCTGCAAAGCACAGTGGGGGTGAGAGGGGTGGAAGCACAAAAACAGGGCCCTGAGAAACCAGGAAGGAAACGGGGAAATAATAAGCAAGTTCCATCCAACGACTCGTCACTGTCGTGCCCCAATTCACTTGAAGGTGGATAAATCATTTTAAGAATTGGAATGAACACATCAATCCTGAAAGGAAGAGCAGGGATGCAGCAGGAGGGGCTGCCCAGCCTACCTGAGAGAGAGGGTTGGGAGTGGGCAGCAGGCCACCCCCGGGCAGCAGCCCTGCCACGGCATTAGCTGGTGCCAGGAGAGACAAAGCCTTAGTCTCATCAGGAATGACTCCTGCAGGAAAACAGCCTGGCATTAGAGAGCATCCCAGCCCAGAGGCACCAAATACACAAATACACCCAGCAAAGTCTCCCTGATACACCACCTGAGTTTGTTGAAAGTACTTATGTTGGCTAAAATACAAAGCTTGATGGCTATTAATATTTAGCATTAACTTTTTTTTTTTTTTTTTTCAGAATGCAACTTCAATGGGTGACAATTTGACTGTTCCTTTTTCTCTACAAAAGGTTAAGTTTCTAGAGCAAAAGAAAAAATAGCACAAATACACACTACTTTTGTTGTTAACACTGCCAAGGTTTCATCACCTGTACTCGATTTTTAAGTCATGAACCAAACGTAAGCAAGCACAGTCGGTTCTCCAGGGGTGAGAGTGCTCTCAACTTTCAAAAGCTGTTTTATGAACAACGACTCGTGTCGGCTGCTTCACTACAAAGCACACAGAAAAATCAAGATACACAAGACAAAAAAAGTTGGATTTAGGGGTTAATAATATGGTACAGTTCACTAATGCTTTCTTTTTTTTTTTTTTAAACCTACCATACAATTTTTTTTTTTTTTTTTT
>SWJQ01001105.1:173715-200025 GCA_007252995.1 Zosterops borbonicus | reverse complement strand
TTTTTTTTTTTTTTTTTTAAAAGAGAAAGGGATGGGTGTTTTGGGGTAGGGCTTTTGCTGACGTGGTGGCACATGGAATGTGGGTCCCTGCAGCTCTCCGGGAAGGCTGGGGCTGTGTCAGTGGCTGGGATAACACACAGGGATGATGCTGGCACATTCCTTACCTGTGCAGTAAAATGCATTTGTTCCAATATGTGCCAGCTTTAAAGAGCACCAACAATGCTGCTGCTGCTGCCACCTGCCAACGTGGCACAGGGTGGGGAGGGACTTGTGGCCCAAAGTCTTGCAGCCAGCTAAGCCCAGGGGGGGATGTTGTTTGTTGTTGTTGTTGTTGTTGCACTGCCTGCTCTGCACACAGAGTGCTCAGGGCCCTATTAGCAAACAGTTGTGGAGGGAGTTTTTTTGGTTTGTTTTTTTTTTTTTACTCTATCCAACAGCAAAAGCCCTATACAGATGGATTAATTTGTTAATGTGCCCAAGCCCCCAGAATGAGAGTTCAATAAATACAATTTTACTATATAGTTGCAAATACCAGTAGTGTTTCTGCAATACATATTAAGAAACTGCATCTCATCATAAAACATACAATATGTACAGGGCACTTAAGAGAAACTGGATAAGCTGCAGAAGAAAACTGTTGGGTGGTATTTTCAGCAGGGCCTGGTATATAGTTCAGGCTGAACCAGGGAAAAGAACTGTAAAACACAACAACAAAAAAGAAAAACCACTGTTAAATAAAGGTAATGGTTCCTCCCACCTATACTGAGAAGTGCCGATAATCTACACAAATGTACAATACACAGCACTGATATCTGGCTCGTGGCACTGAGCTGGCAGCACTTTAGATACCCAAAGTTATGGAGGGACAGGGGAAAAAGGTCATGGAGGCAAAGGGCAGGAATGCATAAATATATCAACATACCTACAGAGAGATTATGGGGTCATTTGGCATGCAAAATTATGTCTCAAGAGGATATTTATCAATTACAGCTAAACATTTCAAATTAGTGCAACTACAACATTTCTGGCATCTAAATACAAATCCTCAGACTTAGCTCGAGACACCTCATAGAAGATCTGCATCCATTAAAAAAAAATTCATGCATCTGATCCTCTAATTTGTTTCTTTAAAAAGTATTTAAATAAACTACAAATTTAAAAAAAAAAGCAATGAGGCCCCTCACCAGTTAATTTTCATGCTTCAAGAGCTTTTTTTACTGCTGCTTTGTTAGAACCATGAAATACTGCATGAATGTGTAGAAATGAAAGAAAAAGAAACAGACAAAAGAAACAAACATTAACCAAAGAACCTAAACATCCCCCCCAGCCATCTTTAACCTTTTAAAGAGTTTCCTTCCAAATCTAGGAATTAGCCCAGAGAAAATGACAAATACTAAACCTTACCGTAGCCTTTGTGTATAGTTCTATAACACAAAGCAACAGCCAACACCAAAGTGTCTGTGTGAGCTTAAAAACTTGGGACAAGGGGGGGGAATGATTGCACTAAACAGATAATAAACATTTGCTTTAGTGACAGGCAATAATCACACAGGTTCATTAGCACAGCAGAAATCAGAGAGAGGAGGGCCCCACTCAGCACAGGCCTGGCTTTAAGCACATCAGCAGTGGCACTGTGGGTTGGGGAAATGATGTTTCTTGTGGAATTGGGGCACCCTGGCAGGCTGAATTTTGGGGGGAAAAAGCTGTACTCCAGCACAGGGACAAAAATATGGGATTATCAACCCAGGAGCAATACTTTATTGGCTGAACATCTCTGTTGTGATGTGCCAAAGCCATTAAATTCTCAACTGTTAAACGACACAAGGTATCAGCCCCAGGAGTGACTCCTTAACAGGCCCAGTAAAACATTCTGCTTGAATAATTTGATTTTCCTGAAGCACAGCTGCTGCTGGGCAGGTTTCTCTGTGTGCCAGTGGGCAATGTCAGAGTGACAAAGAGAAAAGTTGGGTTTATCCTTGTAGGAAGAGTTGAACACTGGCATTATTGCCGTGGGCCTTGGAGAATATCCCAGCACAATCTCACAGGAGTGGTGGCTGTGTTTAAAACCCACACAGGGACAAGAATCAGCTCTGCTGTTGTCAGGCAGAGGCAGCAGGAGCAGTAACTCCACTGCAAAAGGGGTTCTGTGCCCTCAGGAAGCAGCAGGGCTCAGTCAGAGGCCACACTGCACATTCCTACACTCCAAGAATCAGGCTGGACATCTTTTTAAGTTTAAGTTTGGTATCTTTTAAACTTAAGGAATACAAAGATAAGATAAGACAGCTCCCCAGGCCTCAAGAGACAGCTCCAGCAGGACAGATTACAGGTGTGACCCCAGGCCATGTACCAAACTTAGCACTGTAGTATCACTTAATCTGCAAGATTTTATTCAATTCAACCTTTCCCAGAAAGTAAATTAAGAAATGCACAAGTACAATGGAAATCAGTTACTTCTAAAGCAAGTCTAGAAGAGTTTAATAAGACTTCTGTAAGAAGAGGTGTCTTCTCAGCACTTTGCTTTTAAGGTAAGTTCCAAAAACCCTGCTCATTGCCTTTCAAATTACTGTAACACCCTAAAATGTAAAAATAAAAAGAAGAAGAGAAAATGTAGTTAACAAGTGGTTACACCAGGAAAACACTTGGGGACTTGAGTGCTTGCTGGCCTTTAGTTAATGGCTAGAATCCCCTGTAGCTGCAGAGGACCCACTGTTTTTCAGTCATCTGGAAGGGCTTTGCATTTGCCTTCTCCACTACAAAAATCACACACACAAATAACAGAGAGAAGAGTTTATTATTTAGTGAAATTCTAGTAAATATATCAAGGATGAACAAGAAAACTTGGAATTAAAAACTAGGACCAGTGCCCATGTGGCACCTCTTGGAAGTTGTCACTTTTGAATTAAAGTGTAATTATTCAAACCCTTGGTATACTGGACTCCACAAGGAGAGTGAGGGCCTTTTTTTTGGGGATGTTCCCAAATAAATGCAGTGGCAGCATATTCCAAAGGAATGCTAATTCCTCTCCCATGCACTCTCAGCGAGGGAGAAACCATTCTCATAAAGAGAGTGAAAGTGGTAATTAATTATTAAGGTAAAATTTCCTTAAAACATTGACCTGTTTTTGGATTAGTCTGTTTGGGAAAATGTCTCATTGAGACTTGACACGGAGCAAAATTTGCACAGAATTCTGCCTAAAACGTTCTTATTCTACACTTTAAGACACACAAAACTTTCCACTTTGATTTGGTGTCACTGTGGACAAGAACTGACCAAATCCAAAGGCAATATACCAAGGGTTTCAAGAATGGCAATAATCTCTGACGTGTTTGACATAGAACTAAGCGTTAAAAAAAAACAACAAACTTTTGTGCACTAGACAGGAACCAACCACCACCCAAAGGTGGCCCCATAGAACATCAAACAAGTTACAAACCTTCAGCATAGGGAACCACTATGAGGGCTCTGTCAACGAACACAGTGTTTGTCAGGTGCTGGGCCACCACGGCCGAGTCGGGGTCGTGGAACTTTACAAAGCACACGCGCGAAGACACCGGCAAGGGGGAGTCACTGCAAGAGAACACAGGCAGAACTCAGGGACAAGGACAGCACAAAAACCACCCCAATCCATCCCCAAACAACACCAGTTGTTATATCCCCTCCCCTGGAACTGCAGCTCAGCTCTGTTGTCACTTGTTACACACAATAAATCCAAGAGCGGTCGCTTAAATGTGGATTTCACCCCAGCTGGGAGGAAAATTTGGCTGAAAAAAAGGGTAAAAGTTACCAGTTCTGTCTCAGTTAAAGTTTCACACTCCCTGTTTGAGGCCCTCAATGACTGATTAAAGTGAATTGTGAAATGAAGAGGGTGATGATTAAGGGATTGCTGTGACTTGGTGTTGCTCTGGTTCTTTAGTTTTCTGATGAGCCTGTTTACAGACTTTCATAAACAAAGTAAATTGTTTTCATTCCTCTCTGTGATGGACTTCTGAATTGACCACTGGGGTCACAGAGGTGTTCCTCCTGTCCTCCAACCCTTAATCAAATTCCAAATCCTATTTAAACCCCAAATCATAATAAACTTCCCTTCTTCCCTCACTTCAACCTGACAGTGACTGTGTGGTCCTTTAGTGTCCCTAAACAGTGACAACTTGAGACAAAGATGTGCAGGGATGGCTTTGACCTGCCACAGGACAGGGCTGGATGGATTTTGGGAAAGAATTCCTGGCTGGAAAGGTGNGGGTGTGCAGGGATGGCTCTGACCTGCCACAGGACAGGGCTGGAGGGGATTTTGGGAAAGAATTCCTGGCTGGAAAGGTGCTGGAATAGAATTCCCAGAGCAGTTGTGGCTGCCCTGGATCCCTGCAGTGCCCAAGGCCAGGCTGGGACAGCAGAAGGTCCCTGCCCACGGCAGGGGTGGCACTGGGTGAGCTCTAAGGTCACTCCCGACCCAAACCACTCTGAAATTCTGTTTTATTTCTCAGTCCAGATTCTAGATTAAACCTCACCACGCTCCCACATCCTGAGGAGTGCCCAGTGCTGAGCTCCTGCCTGTCCTTCAGCAGGGAAGAACAAACACAAGGGAATTTAAGGAGCTCAGGCAGCAATGAAAAGCTGAGCACAAACAGATCTCCCCAAGGCAGGGCTGTGCCTGTTCCCAGCTCAGAACAAGTGTCTGTCAACCTACAAATCCAAAACTGAGAACTTTTGAGTCACTTCAAAGAAAAACTAACCCAGAAATATCTACTTCCTACAAGAGGAAAGAATTGTAGAACTACAGCTGTAACTTCCCTAAAACCAAACCAAACTGGAGATCCAAGCCAGGCAAGGTCAGAGTGGGTTCCCCCTGTCCTGANGTTTTAAGTCACTTCAAAGAAAAACCAACCCAGAAATATCTACTTCCTACAAAAGGAAAGAATTGTAGAACTACAGCTGCAACTTCCCTAAAACCAAACCAAACTGGAGATCCAAGCCAGGCAAGGTCAGAGTGGGTTCCCCCTGTCCTGAAATGGGGCAGATTCGGCTGTAATTGGATTTACAAAGTGAAAGACAGGAATAAAAACTGTTCTGCAGACACAACTGTGGGACAGATGAGCTAAAAGCTGCCTCTGAAGGCCCAGGCAGGGAGGGGAAGCAGCAGCAAGTCCTAAAGCCATTGTTCTCACACCAGACCAGAGGTCCAGATCAGCCTGAAAACATCCCTGATCCTGACAAAAATCTGCTTTTCCTACCTGGATTCCCAACCACAACTCCAAAACATGCCACATCAAAGGCAGCCCAGCTCCAGAGCAGTTTGATCTGAGCTGCTGAGGCTGATCAAGCCTTTCAGCACTGGGGCCTGTCACAATCCAGGGAACAACTCTGACACCACCAGGGTCTATTTTTGGCACTGCAAATGCCAAAAGCTCCCTCACCTTCAGCCCCTCTGAGCCCAAAACACACACACAACTGCCCCCAGTGTCTGTCAGGGCACACTNTCACACCAGACCAGAGGTCCAGATCAGCCTGAAAACATCCCTGATCCTGACAAAAATCTGCTTTTCCTACCTGGATTCCCAACCACAACTCCAAAACATGCCACATCAAAGGCAGCCCAGCTCCAGAGCAGTTTGATCTGAGCTGCTGAGGCTGATCAAGCCTTTCAGCACTGGGGCCTGTCACAATCCAGGGAACAACTCTGACACCACCAGGGTCTATTTTTGGCACTGCAAATGCCAAAAGCTCCCTCACCTTCAGCCCCTCTGAGCCCAAAACACACACACAACTGCCCCCAGTGTCTGTCAGGGCACACTGTAATAACCTTACATTTCATCTGGTGTGGAAAAATAAATTGGAGCCAGCACAAAGTATTAAAATTAGAAGCTGCAACTCGTTCCTACAGCTTGGAGACTGAATAAATTGAGAATTAACAGCAGTGATAAATGAGAAAAAAAAATAAAATTGAATCTGTTGGTTCTCTGGTGTCCAGGAATCCACAGCAGGTTGCCAAAATGGTGCCTTTTTAACCCATAAGTAATAATTAACAATAATAATAAATAATTAATAATAATAATATAAACCCAAAGAAACTTTAGTAGAAGGTGTTTTAAGAAAATCGCTGTAAAATTGTCAAGAAAAGTAAATCAAGGGGTGATGGCAGAGCTGAAGGAGTTCCTAATGTAAATTGTATAAAAATGACACAATTAATTACAGAAATTCAGCCCAATATTTTCAGGCATTTTTAAAATGATAACAAAGGAATGTGAGGCAGAGCTGATCCTATTGACTCCTCAGCAGGTTCTGTT
This sequence comes from Zosterops borbonicus, assembly GCA_007252995.1. Lineage (NCBI taxonomy): Eukaryota > Metazoa > Chordata > Aves > Passeriformes > Zosteropidae > Zosterops > Zosterops borbonicus. The sequence goes on along the minus strand of SWJQ01001105.1, from coordinate 193,744 downwards.
TACAGCCAGGGAATGCTTTGGGATAGCTGAGCTTCCTCCCAAAATAATGAACCTAAAATAACAACTGAAAATGTGTTAGCCTGACATTTAATTTACATCTGTGTATTGCACTTTTTAGAGATGGTATTTCCACTCACTCTGCAATCCGAGCTGGGTGAAATTCAACGAGAACTGGATGTTCTCAACAGCTCCCAAAAAAAGCCACCATCCATCATTATTCTAATTCACCCAAGATTGAAACATTCAGGAATTGTCTCTCAGCCCCTGGAATGCTGGGACACACCAGGATTTCACACAGGAACCTCAGAAATCCATTCCTTCCCCTTCCCAGTTTGGATGGAGCTTTTTGGAATACAATAAAGATGAGAAACAGGCAGTGGAGTCAGGGAAAAAGCAGAAGGATGAGGGGGAGGAAAGCTGGAAGAAATCCCAGAGCTGGTGGTGCATTGAAGGTGTACAGTAAATGGGGATGAAATAAATGGGAAAAGGAGGTGGATGAGGGGAGAGAAGGAGTTTAGAGGAGCTCAGGAAGTGCAGGAGAATGAGGAAGTCCCAGAGCAGAGGAGGAGGAGCAATGGAAATGGGATTTGCTCCTCAAATCCCACAGGGAAGGGAGAATCCCAGCAGGATCCAGGAGAGAAAGGAATCCACATTATCCTTTCTATCCCACACCCCTCCAGGAATGGAGGGACACCACGGGCAGGGAAATCAGGAGCTGGAATTTGAAGGAGATGGAAGAGAAAAATAACTTGGCACTGTAAGAAAATGTCCCTCTCTTTGTGGTGAAGGGGAAATGGGGGCCCTGAGGTGACCCAGAGCAGATTCCCAGCCCAGGGAAAAGCTGCAGGGGGGGAGTGTCAGGGCCTTCCTCACACAAGGGAAAGGACAACAAGGCACTGAAGCAACCCCTGGACAGATTAATTAATGTGTATCTAAAGCTACAAAGTTTCAGAGACATAAATCACCTCTAAAAACCGCCCTGAAAATTGAGATAAAGTGTTTAAATCCAGAGAAACTCCGGACCTGTCCCAGGTGAGCTCCTGCCAGGTCACTGAGCCCAGCTGGGAACAAGGGAACTCCCTCTGGAACTGATTTGGTTTGTGTTAGCAAAGCCTCAAACGAGGAAAAACAAATGCTTTGTGATAGTTTATATCCCTAAAATTAAAAATCCAAGTAATCCGGGGTATCACAAATAATTATGTTCTCATTTGATTAATCTAAATCACATAAAAACTTATTTTCTTTTTTTTTTTTTTTTTTTTTTTTTTTTTTTTTTTTTTTTTTTTTTTTTNCTATTTGTGAATTACCAGGATACCTGAAACTACATTTTCAGTTCCATTCACCCTTGAAATGTACATTATTTGTTTTAATTTGCACAGAACTCCTTGCAAGATGTGCCAACGAGAAACGTGCATTTGTCTGTTCAGTCACCTTTCTGCTCAGCACAGATTTCTCTGCAAGGAACAAACATTAAAAGCGCATTTTTTGTAAATTAGGGGTAGCCTGCTTCTCTAAAAATTCTGATAAGTTTTGGCCTTGCGGTAGTGACGCAGCCAGCACAGCTCAGCGGGCACAACCCTGGGCAAACAACACCCGGAGAGACAAACGAGGGAGAAGCCGGGAGCCGCCGGGGGAGGCGGGAGGGCGGACGGGCGGACGGGAGGCGGCGCCGGGGGGGAAGGGAAGGGAAGGAGAGAGGGAGGGACCGAGGAGGAGGCGGCGAGGCCGGGCCGGGCCCGCACTCACTCGGGGGGGAAGAGGCGCAGCTCCTCGATCTTGCCCAGGAAGCCGAAGAGGGTCCGCATCTGCTCCGAGCTGGCGCTGGGCGAGACGTTGGTGACCTGGATCACGTCGGTGCCGCTGCTGGAGGCCATGGCTGCCGCCCGCCCGCTCCGCCGGTGCTGCAGCAGACACACAGCGGGGGCGGGGGAGAGCGGGGTGAGGAGCGGTGCGGGAGCGCTGCGGTTACGCTGCTGCCCGGCCCGGTTCTCTCTCTCTTTTTCCCCGGTTCTCTCTCCCCCCCCTTGGTTCGATCTCGATCCCGTTCCCGATCCCGATCCCGTTCCCGATCCCGGTCCCGGTCCCGGTCCCGGCCCCGCGCGCGCCGCCTCACCAGCCTGCCCGGGCCGCAGTATCCCACAGTGCACCGCGCCGCGCCTGCGCGCGCGCGCCCGCGGCGCCAGGCTTTCCTCCCCGCGCATGCGCCCGCGCCCCGCCGGACGCGCGCACGGAGGAGAGAGGGAGAGACACCCGAGCGCGGGGGCGGCGCATGCGCAGAGCGGGCGCGCTCCCCTTCTCCTCCCTCACACAGGGGCGGGGGCGCCCCCGCGCGCGGGAAACGTGAGGGGGCTCTGAAGGGGCGGCGTCGCCTCCTCCTCCCTCAGCGTTTCACACGCCGAATTATCACTAAACACGCCCTCCCAATCATGCTTTAGGATCCTAACTTTTATATGTTTGTGATCATGTAATTCGTGATCCTGTAATTTTTTTGGTGTATAATTTCATGTACAAGTGTGAGAGAAGAAACGACTCCCCGCCAGGACTGACAGATCACCGGGGGATTTCTGGCCTTCCCAAATTCTGTCAAGCCAACAACAAAACTTAAAAATAAACCCCGCCGTGCAGCTGGCGTTACAACAGTGGCTGGAATATTCCCCAAATTGTGCCCACTGAACCGGAGGGATTTTTAATAAATCCTTTCCAAGCAAAGAAATAGTTTTGAAGCTACTACTAGTTTTGGTAGCTACTGTCTTTGTATTTTGGTGAGAAACAACAATTCCTCTTCAGGCCTGGAGATCAAGGACACCTCACTGCCTCAGGCCTGAGAGATGAGAACAAAAATTAATTGAGGGGGAGCAAATTTGGGATAAATGACTTTATTACCTGAAGCTGGATTTGGGAGATTAACCCCCAATATACAGATGGACCAAACTTATAAAAGTGTGAAAACTTTGTGACCCATTATCCATTTTTGGATGTAGTCCCTGGGGAGATTTGTCTGCCCAAAATGCACCTGAAGACCCTTCAATAAATAAATTGTTTTTTATTCCCTTAACTCTGTCTGGCCTCTGTTTTCATGTAGCCTCATAAAAGGGGGTATAAGCAGTACAACACTGGGGTGGGAATTTCTCATTAATGTTACAGAGAAAAAATAAAAGTATTTGCAGTCAACATAGTACAAATCATGCTATCTCCTGATGTCTTTGTTGCTTTATGTTAACGTTTCCCCAAAAATCGTTTCTGAATGTAAATAAAACAAACCTTATTTATTAATCAAGCTGAAATTCTACTGCATCTGATTCATAAAGCAGGAGACGCTCACTGTCCTGCCTTAGCAAATAACACATTTCCACTTGTGAAATATCACAGATGCTGTACCTTGTACTGAATTGCCAAAAGCTTATTTAAATTCCAAATGTGAATTTGGAACTCAGTTAATTTCCAGCAGCATTGAAACTGCAAGAGAACTGACACAGTGTTTTTACCAGGGGCCCTGAGGCACAGAGCACTCACCCTCTGAAGTCCTGAAAACCTGTTTTTAAGCACCACTATTTATTTGCAACAATCAGATGAAATACTCAGTATTTTCTCAGTGTTCCTGCCTCCACTGAGAAAGAGGAAAAAAGGAGAATTAAAGAACAGTGGTAAAAAACTAATGAGGCCAATATCCTTAGTCAAGGGCAAGTGCCTGAAGTGAGTTTCCTAAATCACACACTTGACTCATGTATTTAAACCTTCACTAATTATTTTTCACTCCAACGGAACTACTCGTAGAAGAAGCATTTTTCAATGAGGGGAGTGTTTGAAACACAAACGGGCTGTTTCAGAATAAAGGGAGCTACAACATAACATGAGACCACATTCCTTTTCTATCATTTTCCTCTCACTGGGAGCTTCTGGTGGGCTCTGCAGACACGGGGCTGATTCCATGTGCTGGTTTAGATGAGATTTTAAACAAGAATTGTTCCCTGCGAGGGAGGGCAGGCCCTTGCACAGGAATTCCCAGAGAAGCTGTGGATCCCTGGAATTGTCCAAGGCCAGGCTAGATGGGGCTTGGAACAGCCTGGGATAGTGGAAGGTGTCCCTACCCATGGCAGGGGAGGAACGAGATGAGTTTTAAAACCCTCCCAACCCAAATCATCCTAAGATTCTGCTGAGGTTGTAACACACCGTGAAGATCATCCAGCCCAGCTCCCCACAGCCCCTCAGGAATCTGCAGTGCAGCTGCGCGCGGGGCTAAGGCGGAAAGAAACACCAATAAACTGATGTAAAAAAACCCTTTCATTTGCTGTTCCTCGCGTGTCCGTGCACAACACCCCGAGCAGCCCGGTCAGGGCTCACCCCGAGCTCCTGGGCACGATCCGGGGCTCCATTTCGGCCCGGCGGGGCGGGAAATGGCGGCGCCGGGGCTGGGCCGGGGCTGGGCCGGGTCCGCCCGCGGGGCCCCGCCTGGGAGGCGGCTCCGGCACCGAGCCCCGAGCCCCGAGCCCCGAGCCCCGGCTGCCGGCGGCTCCCTCCCCGCTCGGGCTGTGTCGGGGATGGCGGCGGCTCGGCGGGCGCGGGCGGGCGGTGGCGGTGGCGGCGCGGGGCCGGGGTTCCGGAGGGCGGCCGAGCCGGAGCCGCCGGTGCCGCAGGGGCTGCTGCGGTTGGCGCGGCGGAGCGGGCAGCTCAACCTGGCGGGACGCGGCCTCACCCACGGTGCGTGAGCCCGGCCCGGGAACCCCGCGGGGCCCTCCTGGCCCTGGAACCCCGCGGGGCCCTCCCGGCCCTGGAACCCCGCGGGGCTCCGGGCAGCGCGTCCGGGAGGGGCAGGAGGGGCTCCCCATCTGCTCGCCATCGTCTCACTGCTGTCTGTTTCTGGCATGTTTCTGTCGGCTTCTTGTTGTTGTTGTAGCCTCGGTAAAAATGTCTCTAGAACACAATAATGGGCTGTAGAGTGGCTATAGGGATGTGTGTATTATATATGTGAGAGCATGTGTGTATATATATATATAGTGACTATAGGGATGTGTGTATTATATATGTGAGAGCATGTGTGTATATATATATATAGTGACTATAGGGATGTGTGTATTATATATGTGAGAGCATGTGTGTATATATATATATAGTGACTATAGGGATGTGTGTATTATATATGTGAGAGCATGTGTGTATATATATATATAGTGACTATAGGGATGTGTGTATTATATATGTGAGAGCATGTGTGTATATATATATATAGTGACTATAGGGATGTGTGTATTATATATGTGAGAGCATGTGTGTATATATATATATAGTGACTATAGGGATGTGTGTATTATATATGTGAGAGCATGTGTGTATATATATATATAGTGACTATAGGGATGTGTGTATTATATATGTGAGAGCATGTGTGTATATATATATATAGTGACTATAGGGATGTGTGTATTATATATGTGAGAGCATGTGTGTATATATATATATAGTGACTATAGGGATGTGTGTATTATATATGTGAGAGCATGTGTGTATATATATATATAGTGTGACTATAGAGATGTGTGTATTATATATGTGAGAGTGTATATATATACATATATATGTAGAGTGACAATAGGGATGTGTGTATTATATATGTGAGAGTGTATATATATACATATATATGTAGAGTGACAATAGGGATGTGTGTATTATATATGTGAGAGCGTGTATATATATATAGAGGGGGAGTGACTATAGGGATGTGTGTATTATATACGTGAGAGCATATGTGTATATATATAGAGTGACTATAGGGATGTGTATATTATATATGTGAGAGTGTATATATACATATATATGTAGAGTGACTATAGGGATGTGTGTATTGTATATGTGAGAGCGTGTGTATATATATATATGTAGAGTGACTATAGAGATGTGTATATTATATATGTCAGAGCGTGTACATATATATATGTATGTATCTATGTATATATGTATGTTTTTATATATGTACACACATATGCATATGCCTGTATGCATCCATATACATTTATCTATCTGTATATATCCATATCTAGCTGTATATTTCCATATACAGCTGTATATTTCCATATCTATCTATTTGTATGTTTCCATGTCTATCTATCTGTATATATTAGTATCTATCTATTTGTATATTCCCATATCTGTCTATCTGTTTTTTTCCATATATATCTATGTTTGTATGCATGTCATCTGCCTAGGCAGAAGGGTTGGAACTAGATGATCATTAAGGTCCCTTCCAGCCCAACCCACTGGATGATTTAATACACAAAAAGCCCTCTGGACAGTGAACTCTCAGAGCAAACACCCGCGGGGTTCAGCAGGCGCTGTGTCTGTCCCGCAGTGCCCGAACACGTGTGGAGGATCAACCTGGACGTTCCAGAGGAGGCGCAGCAGAACTTGTCCTTCGGGGCTGCCGATCGCTGGTGGGAGCAGACAGACCTCACCAAGCTCATCCTGGCCTCCAACAAGCTGCAGAGCCTCTCGGAGGACGTGCAGCTGCTGCCCGCCCTCACCATGCTGGATGTGAGTACAGGGATTCCTTGGTAGGACACGAGGAAACGTTGTCGTGGCTCTTTTTTTTCCATTTCACTGGTGCCTGGAGTGCCAGGACAAGGGGGGATGGCTTCCTGCTGCCAGAGGACAGGGATGGATGGGATGTTGGGGAGGAATTCTGACCGAAAAAAAACCCCCTCTGAGGTACAAATTAGTAACTGTGTTCTAAAACCTCTCCTTTTCCAGGTGCATGACAATCAACTGACATCACTTCCTTCAGCTTTAGGGCAACTTGAAAATCTCCAGAAACTCGATGTCAGGTAAGGCCACGTTACAGAACAAACATGAAAAATGCTGCAGTGGCTTTCAGTGTGAATAGAGATCGCAGGATAGCAGCCTTTCTTTCAAAGAATTAATTCCACATTACTCACTGTAGAGTATTATTTTATATTATATGTGTTATCTGTTTTGGATCAAAACTGGTGGTCTTGAGTTTGTTTAAATTGTTTTCACTGACACTCAAAGTCACAATTGCTTGAAAGGTGCAAACAGTGATGTTCTGAATAATCATACACAAAATATTTGTTTGCATTTATTTGCTTCAGTCTGGCCGTTCTGAGGGTAAAACATTTCCAGTCATGAATAATGCACTTTGTAAATAACTGTGTAGATCTTGTTTGTGCTGGAAGGTTTAGAATCTTCTGTTTACTGGGGTAATTTTGTAAATTTGTGCACAAGGAGAGGTTATGCCACCACTGTGTGTGTGAAGTACATAAACAAAAAAACCTGGGATCCCTCTGGAATGTTGTGAGTTCAGAGTAGGATTAAAAGTCTTCTCAAACAAATAAATAAAGATAATTAATTACTCCCAGGAGCCAGGTTTTCCTTAGAGGTGGCAATGTCCTGACCAGCAGGCTGTGGGACACAAATGTCCTGTGTGCAGTTACATTCCTAAAAACTCCTGAGTGTTTGTCCTTTCCCTTTGTGTTCCATGTTCCCACCCCAGCCACAACAAACTGCGGAGCCTTCCCGAGGAGCTGCTGCAGCTGCCCCGTCTGAGGAGCCTCCTGGTGCAGCACAACGAGCTGAGCCAGCTGCCCGAGGGGCTGGGGCAGCTCCTCAGCCTGGAGGAGCTGGTAAAGCACAACTTCAAACCTCTTTTTGTTGTTTGGAAAGGATTTATTCCCACTGCTAGTTAAAAATCCCACTGAAAAAAAATCAGTGGCAGAATTTGGGGAATATTCCAGTGACTGTTGCAATGTCAGTTGTTGCACGGTGGGGTTTGTTTTTAGTCTGTTGTTGGTTTGACATATTTTGGGAAAACTGAAATCCTTGGTGATCTGTCAGTCCTGGGGGAGCTGTTCCTTCTCTCACACTTGTGCCAGTTGTCAGCCACCTAATTTTACTGTTCTGTCACTAATTAACTTTGCAGTAGCAGCACTCCTGGGATGTTTCAGACACCTCTCACCTCCCTTTCTCTGTGTTTCAATCTGCAGGATGTGTCCAACAACCAGCTCACGGCCATCCCCACCAGCTTTGCTCTGCTGGTGAACCTGGTGCGCCTCAACCTGGCCTGGAACCAGCTCAAGGAGCTGCCTGCAGATCTCAGTGCCATGAAAAGTAAATCACTTTTCCTCTGGTTATTGAATGCCAAGCAGCCAGTGCTGTGCTTATGTTCAGCAGGGTTTTAAAATAGATCCTTAAAGAGTTGCTGTTTCCTCAGGAAAATCAGAGTTATTACTTCTAGAATCTGTTTGGCAGAATGTTGTTGTGTTTGTTTTAAATTAAACCCCAGGACAATTATGCTGCTGTAGAAAGGTATTTTTATCATCTCCTCTTTCTGTTTGTCCCTGGACATTGACTTCCACAGGCTTGAGGCAGCTGGATTGTACCAAAAATCACCTGGAAACGGTGCCTCCTAAATTAGCAACCATGGCATCCCTGGAGCAGCTTTACCTGAGGAAAAACAAACTGCGTTCCCTGCCCGAGTTTCCCTCCTGCAAGTTACTGAAGGTGAGCTCGGAATGGCTGCTCTGCTGGAAATTTGCTGTAAACTTTAGGAGAATGACAGTGACTTTAAACATGAGCTCGTGTGAGGTGCTCTGATCAAAACCAGATGGCAGCTCTGTGTTTAGAGCTCTGTTTGATGCATCCCCACAAACAACTTCTCTTACTGCCCTCATTATAAAACCTTTTGAAAGGTGAGTTTGCAGGACTTTGCAGATTTGGAAAATAAAAAGTGTTTAGGAGAATGACTGAAAGCTGGATCTAATACTGTTATTTTTCAACACTTATTTTTTATCTCTGAGAACTCCTTCCGGATAAATCCACTTTGTTCATTATCATTTTTTCTTTGTAACTACAGAGTAAATAAATACTCTGTTTTTCCTTTTAACATAATCAGGTTATATCCAGGTATTTTGTGGGCAGATGAAGGGGAATCAAGATGTCCATATTCTCCACATCATTATACTGATGACTACAGGGATAAATTACAAAGTAATTTTACCGCACTTGTGGTGCTCTTTGTTCCTGTAGGAGTTACACGCTGGGGAGAATCAGATTGAAACCCTGAATGCAGAGAACCTGAAACAGCTGAGCTCCCTGTGTGTGCTGGAGCTCAGGGACAACAAGATCAAGGCAGTGCCCGAGGAGATCAGCCTGCTGCAGAGGCTGGAGAGGCTCGACCTGGCCAACAATGACATCAGTAGGTAATAGTGACACACCTGGGCTGGGTGGTGGCAGCTCCTTCCTTCCTGTAGGAAGGGCACAGAGGGAATGACTCAGTCCTGAAATGAGGGAACCCTCTGTGTCATTGCTGTGATCAAACTGGGACTTGTAAAATGTTCTGTGTTCTGCCTGTCACTTAAGTGTGACTTGGAAGTGCTGTGAGGAGCAGCTGAGGGAGCTGGGGAAGGGTCTGGAGCCCCAGGAGGGGCTGAGGGAGCTGGGGAAGGGTCTGGAGCCCCAGGAGGGGCTGAGGGAGCTGGGGAAGGGTCTGGAGCCCCAGGAGGGGCTGAGGGAGCTGGGGAAGGGTCTGGAGCCCCAGGAGGGGCTGAGGGAGCTGGGGAAGGGTCTGGAGCCCCAGGAGGGGCTGAGGGAGCTGGGGAAGGGTCTGGAGCCCCAGGAGGGGCTGAGGGAGCTGGGGAAGGGTCTGGAGCCCCAGGAGGGGCTGAGGGAGCTGGGGAAGGGTCTGGAGCCCCAGGAGGGGCTGAGGGAGCTGGGGAAGGGTCTGGAGCCCCAGGAGGGGCTGAGGGAGCTGGGGAAGGGTCTGGAGCCCCAGGAGGGGCTGAGGGAGCTGGGAAGGGGCTGAGCCTGGAGAAAAGGAGGCTCAGGGGGGACCTTGTGGCTCTGCACAAGTCCCTGCCAGGAGGGGACAGCCGGGGGGGATTTGGGATCTGCTCCCAGGGAACAGGGACAGGAGGAGAGGGAACGGCCTCAGGCTGGGCCAGGGGAGGCTCAGGGTGGATCCCAGCAGGAATTTCCCCATGGAAAGGGAGCTCAGGCCTGGGCAGTGCCCAGGGGGTTTTGCATCCCCATCCCTGGAGGTGTCCCAGGAAGGGCTGGAGGTGACACTCAGCTCTGGGTGGGGACAAGGGGGGATCAGGCACAGCTTGGACTTGATGGTCTGAGAGAGCTTTTCCAGCCTCTGGGAATTAATCTGGGATTCTGCATCTTTTCCTTTGAACCTGAGCTTCACTATCCCCTCTGAGCAGCCATTGCACATCTTTTAGCAGTTGTTTTGGAGCTGCTTTGGAATGAGTTGTTTCCCTCTGCAGGTTGCCTTACACCCTGGGGAACCTCCCCCAGCTGAAATTCCTGGCCCTGGAGGGAAATCCTTTGAGGACCATTCGGAGAGACCTGCTGCAGGTGAGCACTGGGGTTGTGTGTGTGGGAACATCTGCACAGGGAGGAGCTGGAGCTGCTGGAGAGAGCCCAGAGGAGGCTCCAGGATGGGCAGAGGGATGGAGCAGCTCTGCTGGGAGAGCTGGGAATGCTCACCCTGGAGAGGAGAAGCTTTGGGCTGAGCTCAGTGTGGCCTTGCAGGGCCTGAAGGAGCTCCAAGAGAGCTGAGGAGGAACTTTGGTCAAGGGATGGAGGGACAGGACACAGGGAATTGCTTCCCACTGCCAGAGGGCAGGGAAGGATGGGATATTGGGTAGGAATTGTTCCCTCAGGGTGCCCAGAGCAGCTGTGGCTGCCCCTGGATGTGCCCAAGGCCAGGCTGGATGGAATTTGGAGCATCCTGGGACAGTGGGCGGTGTCCCTGCCATGGCTTTAAGGTCTTATCTTAATTAAGAATCTAGGATTCAGTTCTCTGTCCTCTTGCAAGGAGGGTGTGAGTTGTTCCCAAGAAAAGGAGTCCTTAGGGCAGCAGGGAGGCTGCACCACTCCTGCTGCAGAATTCCCTGTTATTTTTTCCCTGGCAGGCCCCTCTCCTCACTGGTGCTGTACATTCCTCCTTCTGTGCCTTTGCCAGGGCTGTAAAATCCATGTTCCCAAAGCACTGGGATGCTCCAAAAATAAGCAGAACTGACAAGTCAGTGTTGCAATGAAATCTGTAACATCTGTCAGGAGAGGGGAAACCCTCTGTGCCTGGCTGAGGGAGCAGAGTGTGCACTGAGTTAATGAGCACTTGTCCAAAGTGCTCCTGGAAAGGAGTCTGAGTCAGGGCTGCTGCACTTCTGCTCTTCCTGGATCACTGAGGATTTGCTGCTTCAGCTGCACTTGTCACTCCTGGGCTGTATTTCCCACCTGGAGCAAAGGCCAGGCACCAGGAGCTCTATTTCTGCTGCCTGGATCCATCACCAGCGCTGTAAATTCATCTCCCTGCAATTTCCTCTGCCTGGCTGGATTTTTTTTCCACTTGATTTAGAGAAGCAATTGATGGAGGAGCTTTAGGGCTCCCCAGGCACTGCTTGGAGCAGGTGGAAACTGAGATAAAAGCACTGGGGTGAGTGTGGAGGGAGCAGCAGGTTCCTTTTCTCTCCTCTCCAGCCCTGCCCAGCTCACCTTCTCTTCCTCAGGCCTCTCATTGCAGTCCCAACCCCATTCCTGGTTCTTGATGAATTTCCAGATGATTTCTGGTAAATCCTGCTCTGTTTTTGTTAACTCCCCTGCCACTCCTTGGCTCTGGAGCTTTGCCTGGCTCTCTGCTTTCCTCCCCCTGTGTCTGTTACTGACATTTCAGTTTGACCTTCACCTTTCACTCACAACTTCCCTTGTTCCCTGTGGGTTTCCCTTGCCATGCTCAGCACAGCCCAACTCTGTCTGCTTGTGACAATTCCTTCCTTTCCAACATCCACTTTAATCTCCTTTATCTGTCTGTGTTCATGCAGTCCCTTAGGCTGTGTCAGCTGGAATGAGAGGTGTTCATTGACGTCCAGCACTTTAAATCAATCCCTGGTTCTGAAACCTGTAAAATCATACCCCAAACCTGTAAAATCATACCTCAAACCTGTGAAATTGTACCCCAAACCTGTAAAATCATACCCCAAATCTGTAAAATCATACTCCAAATCCGTGAAATCATATCCCAAATCTGTAAAATCATACTCCAAACCTGTAAAATCGTATTCCAAATCCGTGAAATCATACCCCAGACCTGTGAAATCATACCCCAAACTGTAAAATCATACCCCAAATCTATGAAATCATATTCCAAACCTGTAAAATCATACCTCAAACCTGTAAAATCATACTCCAAACCTGTAAAATCGTATTCCAAATCTGTGAAATCATAACCCAGACCTGTGAAATTGTACCCCAGACTGTAAAATCATACCCCAAATCTTGAAATCATATCCCAGACCTGTGAAATCATACCTCAAACCTGTAAAATCATCCCCCCAACCTGCCTTTCTCCTAAAACAAACAGTGCAGAGGAGATTTGGCTTCACTACTCCCAGGTTTATGCAGGTGGCAACTGTGTCTGACCACTGTCAGTTGCTGTGAGAGAGGACTGAGAGAAATCTTTGGAGCTGTTAAAAATCCCTGCAAATGATGCAAACTGCCATGATTTTCCCAGAGTTTATGATTTGGGCCATAAAAAAGCACCAGAGCAATGAGCAATCAGCTTTACTGGCAAACTGTAAATGTGTTCTCCTCAGCAAATGGTGCTGGAGCTTTTAAAAAAGAAAATAAAGCTCATTGGGAGTTTTTTGCTTGCTCTTGGAAGTGGCAAAAATCTTCACATGAGGAGCTACAAAAGGGGATCCTTTTGTCACAAATACTGCTGAGTGACTTGGGGTTTGTTTGTTTTTTAAAGAAAGGCACCCAGGAGCTGCTGAAATACCTGAGAAGCAAAATCCAAGGTATGTTGCTTTCTTCCACATCATTTTAAGGAGAATATTGTAAGAAATTAAAGTAAATTAGAATTTAGGGAGGATGGTGGTTTAAACCCACATCCCCCCAGTTGTCCTGCAGTGATATTTTCCTTTACTCAACACTTTGCTGTGATATTTCTATTTCATTTTCTTATCCTATTAGCTAAATAATAAATATTCTGAATAATAAAAATTCTGAATTGAGGGTTACCCTTTACAAAACCAGACTCACCCTGCTCAGCTGGATGGGAATTCCCATTTCAGGTGTGCAGGAGCTTTTTTCATGTGGATTGTGGGGAGCAATCAGAAGAAACTTCACAGAGGAGGGATTGTAAATATTAATGCTTTAACTGAAATTGTGGTCAGATGTGCTGGTGTGGATAAAGCTGCTCTAGGTCATCATTTCCAGTCAGAATTTCCTGATTTTTGTAGTTTGCAGCTCCCTGCCACCAGCACATCTCCAGTGCTCCCTCCCCTGCTTCTCAAACTCCAGGTCAACCCTTCTCCCTCCTTCACCCTAAAATAACCCCCCAAATCCAAGCTGATAAAAACCCCTTTATTAGGAAATGATTGAAATAACCCAACAGTGATGATCTTGAGTTGAGCCAGAGCAGAGCAGGATTACAGAGGGGTGGTGGCAGCTGCCTGGGGCCACTCAGAGCAGCTCAGTGTGTCCCTGTCCCCTGTGCTGTCCCCAGATGATGGGCCTGGTCCCCATGAGGAGCCTCCTGTGACAGCCATGACTCTTCCCAGCCAATCCAAGGTCAACATCCACGCCATAACCACACTGAAGTTACTGGAATACAGGTATTTGGGAATGTCACCCATTCCTCAAGTTGTAAGAACACTGTCCTGTTTTATGCTTATGAGTTTTTTTTTTTTTCCCACCTTCATTATACACCAAACTCTGCTGCACGTGGGGATTTCCCCCTTTAATTCCTGTGCTTGGGAATGGGCAGGTTTAGACTGTAGGGCTTGAATTGTTTTTTTCAATTATCAAATATTCTGCAGTAGCTCCTAGAGGTGCTGAATTCCAGCAGGTGCTTTTAGTACCTTTGAAACTCTTTGTGATTTTTCACTAAATCCCAGAACCTCTTGTAGCAGCAGAGTGTCTGCTCAAGTTATTCCTTGGGACAGGGAAAAAAAAATCCTGTGTGGTGACACTGTGGGCATGGGGCAGTGCTGGGAGCTGTTACCTGTGCTCTAGAGGAAGGCCTGTTAATTAGCAGCAGGGGTTAATTGGTGTCTCTCTGTCCCAGTGACAAGCAGGCTGCCGAGATCCCCGACGCCGTGTTCGATGCCGTGGGCGCCAACCCCGTGGCCACCGTCAACTTCAGCAAGAACCAGCTCAGGGAGATCCCCCCCAGGTACTGCTGGGGAGGCCTTTCCCACCTGGGATTTGCTCTCCTGTGTTTGTTTTCAGCATCCTCATGTCTCCCTGAGCTGTTTGTGCACACAGATCCCAGTGTGAGGGGCTGTGCAGTCACTGGGGCCAGTCACAGACAAGGAAAGGCTTTTCCTGGCACTGCTGGGAATAAATCATCCCTCTGTGTCAGGAGGGAGCTTTGCTGTGTCTCTGGGAGCCCCAAAAAATCATCCACACTGGTTTTGGAGGACAGCTGAGTGTGCTGAACACTGAACCTCTGGCACAGACAGCTTGGGGAGGTGCAATCCCAGAGAGACAAAAAGGCTTCTGGACACTCAATTTTGGGAGCTGCTGGTTGTGAATCCCATGTTTTGTGAGAGGCTGCTGAATTCCCTGGGATAGGTGTTGGGGAATGTGCAGCTGCCTCAGAATTCCATCCCAATCCAGACATTTCTCATTTAATTGCCTTTTGTTTTAGGGCTGAGCCAGAGATTCTATTTGAGGGGTTCAGCAGGGAACTTTTTGAGCTGTTAAAACCTTTATACAATAAATAACCTTCCACAAGCAGCAGCAGCAGCAGATACTCCCCAGAATTTGTACCAGCACAACAGGGGAGAAGAAACAAAAGATGGGAAAAAAAATGAGATTTTTTTTTTTTTTTTGGTCAGGCTTTTAGGCTGTAGAAGAAAGTGAGTAAAGTCTGTGTTAAAACATCTCCAGGGCAGGAGGTGGCAGTGATGTCACCTGTGCCATGGTCTCTGAAATAGTTCCTGGTTGTATTTACTGTGGAGGCTGTGGAGGTGGCAATGTCTGTGAGAGAAAATGCAATCTGATAACTGTAGATAAATAATTTGAGCTTGGCTGGAGAAGCAGCAGCTCTCACAGGTGACATTCCATCCATCATCTCCCCAAAATCCCTTCAGAAAAAAACCACAACATGTCCTTGATTTGTAGAATAAACCAAGTTATTAAAAAAAACTTACACGAGCTTCCCTAATGAGAGAATCTTCCCTTTGTGCTTCAGGCTGGTGGAGCTGAAAGACTCAGTTTGTGATGTCAGCCTGGGCTTCAACAAAATCTCCTCCATCTCCTCGGAGCTGTGCCTGCTCCAGAAACTGACACATTTGGATCTCAGGTTGGTGGTGTGTGGTGCTGGGAACTTCTTTTCCCTGCCTCCCTAAAGCAGCCATCTGTTCCAGTGGGCTGGCAGCACTGAAATCATCTCTCACTCCCAAAATTCCTCCGTGGCAGAGCAGGAATAGGACGTGGCCTAAATTTGGGCCTTGCTTTTAAAGAAGGCACAAAAAGAAATGGACCAGTTCTGAGACTTGGTGGAGGAAAGATCCTGCCTCTGTCAGAGAAGGGTTCTGAGGTGTTGCTATTTCAAAACACTTTCATCGCTCCTCAGAAGAAAACCACACCAAAAAAAAAAAAAAAATCCTGGGAATTAGGACAGAGAAAGTGCAGATTTTGTTGCACTCCTGGAAAGAGAGGCAAGAGATGGTTCCTTGTTGTCACCTTGCCTCCTCTGATTCCTGAGAAATGCTCCTGGCTTTGTTTAGATCAGGGTTAGCTCAGTCCACTGATTTTGGGGAGCTTTAGAGTGACCTGATCCACTTTGGCTCCAGGGTCTGGGCACTTTGATAAACTTTCCTCTGGAAAATTTCCAGAGTTAAATTTCCAGGCAGGTTTGTGCAGTTGGCTGGTGCTTGGGAATACTTGGGAATCTTTAGAGAACAGGCTGTGAGTGTCCTCCTGGCAGAACTGGGAATCCCTGGCATGCTCTTGCCCCTGTTATGAGGCAGTGAACTGGCCCCAGGCTGTGGAGCTGATCTGGGAATTCTCATCCAAACCCCTGACTGAGTTTGGTGCTTCTTGTTTGTCTTTCTTCCATAACAGAAACAATGTTCTGACAGCTTTGCCTGAGGAAATGGAGGCACTGAAAAGACTGCACACAATAAATCTTGCTTTTAATAGGTGAGCAACTCTTCAGTTTGTTTTTTATTTTAACACAATAATAAAAAGAGCTGGGCTGAATTTGACACAATTTTCCTGCGATGTGAGAACAAGGAGCTGCATCAACAAGCTGGGAGCTGCCATGAAGTGCTCCTCTTTTGAATGCCCTGTTTCTGACTGTCCCTCCTTTCTCTTCCTGAAGGTTCAAGGTGTTTCCCAGTGTCCTGTATCACCTCCCAGCCCTGGAGACCATCCTGCTCAGCAACAACCAGGTGGGATCCATCGACCCTGTGCAGCTGAAGGGGATGGAAAAGCTGGGAACTCTGGACCTGCAGAACAATGATCTCCTGCAGGTGCCCCCAGAGCTGGGCAACTGTGAGAACCTCAGGTGTGTGGGGTTGTTGGGAGTCTGGTTATTTCCTCTCTGAGTTCTTCAGGGAATGTTTGCCAAAGGAACAAGCACCCATTGGCAGGGTTTGCCTGAAAAGGGTCTCTCTGACCATCTGTAGAACATAATTCCTTCCATAATCTCTTCCCTAATTTCTCAGGGAGCTGTGGGAGTTGTTTTCATCATCCAGAGCTGATGCTGAGGGTCTGTGGGCTGTGTGAAGCTCGTGGTGGAGCTTTGGGGGTGACATTTCCTGTGCTCCCAGTNTAGGACAGAGAAAGTGCAGATTTTGTTGCACTCCTGGAAAGAGAGGCAAGAGATGGTTCCTTGTTGTCACCTTGCCTCCTCTGATTCCTGAGAAATGCTCCTGGCTTTGTTTAGATCAGGGTTAGCTCAGTCCACTGATTTTGGGGAGCTTTAGAGTGACCTGATCCACTTTGGCTCCAGGGTCTGGGCACTTTGATAAACTTTCCTCTGGAAAATTTCCAGAGTTAAATTTCCAGGCAGGTTTGTGCAGTTGGCTGGTGCTTGGGAATACTTGGGAATCTTTAGAGAACAGGCTGTGAGTGTCCTCCTGGCAGAACTGGGAATCCCTGGCATGCTCTTGCCCCTGTTATGAGGCAGTGAACTGGCCCCAGGCTGTGGAGCTGATCTGGGAATTCTCATCCAAACCCCTGACTGAGTTTGGTGCTTCTTGTTTGTCTTTCTTCCATAACAGAAACAATGTTCTGACAGCTTTGCCTGAGGAAATGGAGGCACTGAAAAGACTGCACACAATAAATCTTGCTTTTAATAGGTGAGCAACTCTTCAGTTTGTTTTTTATTTTAACACAATAATAAAAAGAGCTGGGCTGAATTTGACACAATTTTCCTGCGATGTGAGAACAAGGAGCTGCATCAACAAGCTGGGAGCTGCCATGAAGTGCTCCTCTTTTGAATGCCCTGTTTCTGACTGTCCCTCCTTTCTCTTCCTGAAGGTTCAAGGTGTTTCCCAGTGTCCTGTATCACCTCCCAGCCCTGGAGACCATCCTGCTCAGCAACAACCAGGTGGGATCCATCGACCCTGTGCAGCTGAAGGGGATGGAAAAGCTGGGAACTCTGGACCTGCAGAACAATGATCTCCTGCAGGTGCCCCCAGAGCTGGGCAACTGTGAGAACCTCAGGTGTGTGGGGTTGTTGGGAGTCTGGTTATTTCCTCTCTGAGTTCTTCAGGGAATGTTTGCCAAAGGAACAAGCACCCATTGGCAGGGTTTGCCTGAAAAGGGTCTCTCTGACCATCTATAGAACATAATTCCTTCCATAATCTCTTCCCTAATTTCTCAGGGAGCTGTGGGAGTTGTTTTCATCATCCAGAGCTGATGCTGAGGGTCTGTGGGCTGTGTGAAGCTCGTGGTGGAGCTTTGGGGGTGACATTTCCTGTGCTCCCAGTCACGCTGCTGGTGCAGCACCCACTGAGCAGGGAGGCTGGAGCAGCTGACCCCCTGCTCCCCTCCAGCCTCAGCCTCTCTGGAATTCTGTTCCTACATCCCAGAAGTTCTCTTCTCACTCCTCCTGGCAGGGGCTGAGAGAGTGGGGTGTGTGCTACACCCCCACTGATTCATCAGCATAAATTAAAATTCAGCTGTCTCAAAGCTCAGCTGCTGAGAATGAGGGAGGCAGAAACCCAAACTCCTTTAGCAGGAGTGAAGAGGAATCACCCAGGAGTTTCAAAGGCCTCAGAAATCTGCATGCAGTGGCTGAGTGTGTGGGTTACAGGCAGGTTTTACCCCAGTAACTGATCCCTGTTTGCAGGAGCCTGCTGCTGGAGGGAAACCCGTTCCGCACGCCCCGCGCCGCCGTGCTGGCCAAGGGCACGGCTGCAGNAAACCCGTTCCGCATGCCGCGCGCCGCCGTGCTGGCCAAGGGCACGGCTGCAGTGCTGGAGTACCTGAGGAGCCGCATCCCCACCTGAGCCTGGGCCCTCCCTGATGAGCCCTGGCCATTCCCACCTCAGTCCTGGGCATTCCCTCCTGAGCCCTGAGCTCTGGGCATTCCTTCCTGAGCCCTGGGCTTTCCCTCCTCAGCCCTGAGCCTGGCCTGGCCTGGCCAAGGGCACTGCTGCAGTGCTGGAATACCTGAGGAGCCGCATCCCCACCTGAGCCTGGCCATTCCTGATGAGCCCTGGGCCTTTCCTCCTCAGCCCTGAGCTCTGGGCATTCTCACCTCATCCCTGGGCATTCCCTGCTGAGCCCTGGGCATTCCCACCTCAGCCTGGCCTGGCCAAGGGCACTGCTGCAGTGCTGGAATACCTGCAGAGCCACATCCCCACCTGAGCCCTGGGCATTCCCACCTTATCCCTCAGCCCTGGGAGTTCCTTCCTGAGCCCTGGGCATTCCCTCCTCAGCCCTGAGCCCTGGGAATTCCTTCCTGAGCTTGGCCTGGCCAAGGGCACAGCTGCCGTGCTGGAATACCTGTGGGGCTGCATCCCCACCTGAGCCCTGGGCATTCCCTGCTGAGCCCTGGCCACTCCCACCTCATCCCAGAGACCTGGGAATTCTTTCCTGAGCCCTGGGCGTTCCCATGTCAGCTCTGAGCCTGGGAATTCCCTGCTGAGCCTGCCTGGCCAAAGGCACTGCTGGAATCCCTGCAGAGCCACATTCCAGCACCACAGGAGCAGCCAGGTACCTCCTGTCCCACCAGCACCCCTGGCCTCCACTGCTTCTTCCATCCTTCTCCTTGCTGGGAGTCTGCCTGGATTTTCAGCCCAGCTGTGAAACATTCCCTGCCCTCTGCATGTTCCAGCAGGGATTTTTCTGCATCCCACACTCTGTTTACACTGTTTGTAATAGTGGGCAGCAAGGAAAGCTGCCTTCAGCACAGGCACGGTGCTTCCTGCAGCTCAGCTGGACTTGGAGGAGGGTTGTCACCATCAGAGCACTGGGGCCAAAGGCAGAAGGGAACACTGTGGCTTTTTTATCCTTTTTTTATCTTGTGTCACTGCTGTCCCCAGATCTGCCCCTGGTGTGAGTGTGTGAGCTGTGAGGTGGTGAGAGGTGCCCCAGGTGTGTGCAGGGCTCCCCTGGGTGAGAATGGGGCTGGTGCTGCACAGAGACAATAAATTGGTGTCTGCTTTGGGTCCTTCAGGCTGTCACTGAGCTTTGTACACGGGAACATCGAGAACTTCTCTTGTTCACACATCCAGGTGTCCTGCAGGTGGTGCCTGTAATGGTGACAGTGCTGCCCTGTGGGTGGGAATCCAAACCTTCCAAGGTCTGAGCTCCATTTCCATGGGGAAATTCCTGATGCTGCCCACCCTGAGGCTCCCCTGGCCCAGCCTGGGGCCGTTCCCTCTCCTCCTGTCCCTGTTCCCTGGGAGCAGATCCCAAATCCCCCCCGGCTGTCCCCTCCTGGCAGGGACTTGTGCAGAGCCACAAGGTCCCCCCTGAGCCTCCTTTTCTCCAGGCTGAGCCCCTTCCCAGCTCCCTCAGCCCCTCCTGGGGCTCCAGACCCTTCCCCAGC
>SWJQ01001105.1:154066-164906 GCA_007252995.1 Zosterops borbonicus | reverse complement strand
CCCAGCTCCCTCAGCCCCTCCTGGGGCTCCAGACCCTTCCCCAGCTCCCTCAGCCCCTCCTGGGGCTCCAGACCCTTCCCCAGCTCCCTCAGGGGTTCTCCAGACCCTTCCCCAGCTCTGTTCTCTTCCCTGGACACTCTCCACCCCCCCAGGCTCTGGTTTGGAGCTGCCCCAGCACAGGGGACAATCCCTTCCCTCCCCACCCATTTTGATTCCAACCAAAACAAAACCTGCTTTGGGTACCAACTGTAAATCAACATTAAATCCCCCTGTGACACAACTGGCAGCTCAGTCCTGCTGCCAACCCCACCCAGAGTGTTTTCAGGCTGAGCTCTGAGCCCAGGCACCCCAAGGCATCCCTACCTGGAGGATTTTGTCTCCTGGCTGGAGCAGGCTGGAGGCGGGGCCGTCAGGCTGAACCCTAGTAACAAAGATACCCTATAAGTCAGAAGTAACACAGGTTAGGATGCTTTCTGCAAGAACTACAGCCCAAAAAACACACGGGGCTCCCTAACTGGGGGGTCTGCAGGTGGGTTAACACACAACTGTTTTATTCTGTTGGCTGTCAAACGCCTCTTTGGGGCTGGAGCAGCTCTTTGGCACTGATCAATGATTGTGGGGCATTTTAAACTAAAATCCTACATCACAAATTCCAATGTGAACAGGTGGAGCAGCTCTCTGGGACATCCAGAACTTATCAATAATTATGGGGAATTTTAAACTAAAATCCCACATCACAAAATCCAGTGAGAACAGGAGAAACAGTTCTCTGGGGCCTCCAGCATTTAACAATGATTGTGGGGAATTTTAAGCTAAAATCTCACATCACAAATTCCAGTGACAACAGGAGAAGCAGCTTTCTGGGATCTCCAGCACTGATCAATGATTGTGGGGCATTTTAAACTAAAATCTCACATCACATCAATAATTGTGAGGAATTTTAAAATTAAAATCCCACATCACAAATTCCAGTGAGAACAGGTGGAGCAGCTCTCTGGGACCTCCAGAACTTATCAATAATTATGGGGAATTTTAAATTAAAATCCCACATCACAAATTCCAGTGAGAACAGGTGGAGCAGCTCTCTGGGACCTCCACTTATCAATAATTGTGAGGAATTTAAAACTAAAATCCCACATCACAAAGAAAGCCCAGTGTGAACAGGAAAAACAGTTCTCTGGGACCTCCAGCACTGATCAATAATTGTGGGGAATTTAAAATTAAAATCCTACATCACAAAGTCCAGTGAGAACAGGTGGAGCAGCTCTCTGGGATCTCCAGCACTGATCAATAATTGTGGGGAATTTTAAACTAAAATCCCACATCACAAAGAAAGTCCAGTATGAACAGGTGGAGCAGCTCTCTGGGGCGTCCAGCAGTTATCAAAAATTGTGAGGAATTTTAAGCTAAAATCTCACATCACAAATTCC
This sequence comes from Zosterops borbonicus, assembly GCA_007252995.1. NCBI lineage: Eukaryota > Metazoa > Chordata > Aves > Passeriformes > Zosteropidae > Zosterops > Zosterops borbonicus. Next base: position 163,476 of record SWJQ01001105.1, on the reverse strand, counting down.
AGTGTGAACAGGTGGAGCAGCTCTCTGGGACCTCCATTTATCAATAATTGTGGGGAATTTAAAATTAAAATCTCACATCACAAAGTCCAGTGAGAACAGGAGAAGCAGCTCTTGGGGACCTCCAGCACTGATCAATGATTGTGAGGAATTTTAAACTAAAATCCCACATCACATCAATAATTGTGAGAAATTTTAAACTAAAATCCCACATCACAAAGAAAGTCCAGTATGAACAGGTGGAGCTGGGACCTTCAGCACTGATTAATGATTGTGGAGCACTTTAAACTAAAATCCCACATCATAAAGTCCAGTGAGAACAGGAGAAGCTCTCTGGGACCTCCAACACTGATCAATAATTGTGTGGGGAATTTAAAATTAAAATCCCACATCACAAATTCCAGTGTGAACAGGTGGAGCAGCTCTCTGGGACCTCCAGCACTGATCAATAATTATGGGGAATTTAAAATTAAAATCCCACATCACAAATTCCAGTGAGAACAGGTGGAGCAGCTCTCTGGAACCTCCAGAACTTATCAATGGTTGTGGGGAATTTTAAACTAAAATCTCACATCACATCAATAATTGTGAGGAATTTTAAACTAAAATCCCACATCACAAAGCCCAGTGTTAACAGGGTAAGGGTGACAGGTTATCGAGAGGGCAGTTAAAAGGGAGCAAGTGTTAATTATTGGAATAATGTGTATCATAATCTGTGCAGCAATCTTTGCCTCCTCTAGGGAGCCCAGCTTTAATTTCCTGATTTCCCAGCCATGTTTATGGAATTCCATGATTTCCCCATGTTTAGGGAAGTTCTCACTGGCCTTGCAACACAAATCCAGAGTTATCCAAGAGCATCAACTCCAGGGATGTGTTCAAGGCCCCCTTTTTCCAACAAACTCCAGTCAGTTCCATGGCACTGGAATTTCAGCCTCCAGGGATGATATTGTACTTTAAGGTTCTCTCTAATTAATTTAGTAAAAGTTTAATTGGGGTTTAAGGAGACTCTTAAAAAGTGAGAGACAATCCTCCAGAAAACAGCCCAAAAATTTAAAATTATCTTATCCAGGGAATATGGGCTAGACACTCAATGGGATTGATGATTGATTTTTTAACTGGGAGAAAAAATAAACCAACAACACTCTGCTAAAACAAAGAAACAACAACAACAAAATCACCAAACAGAAACAAAGCCAAGCATGGGGGGAAAAAAAAAATCTTTCAATTAGACCAACAGAGGGGCACAAACATCCCCCTCACGCTCTGTGACCTCTCAAACGAGGAGCAGGGAGGGAGGAAATTCAGACTTACCTTGTCAGAAGGTTTGAATGGATTCCCTTGTCCACTTATCCCACCACTGATACTGAAGCCAAGGCCAGGATTCTTCTCTATCCTCACACAAAACTAGGGATAGGAAGGACAGGGATGTCAGCTCTGAGCTCTGCCCCAGCTCCTCCTCCCCTGACATTTCCCTGGGTGAGCTGAGCCCCTGCTCTCCACAGAATGGGAAAAGCCACTGGAATATTGCAATAAACTGGGAGAACTGGCAGGATTTTCCCACACTGCAGTGATATCACAACATTCCCTGTGCTTCACAGATTCCTGCATGGATTTTAATGTTTTCTTTCCAAGGAGGAACAAAACCCTTTAGGTTTGTGAAAGAGAAGTTCACCAGGCCAAGCTTTTCACTTAAACATTGGGATAAACTCATCACTGAGGATTTGTCTGGTGCAATTTTATTTTCCCAGGAGGAGCCAGATGTGCAGCACCCCTGGGACAAAGCCAAGGCATAAAATACTCTGGGATCTCTGGAGCCCTGCTGGGATCTGAGCACTGAGCACATCTGTCACAGGCAGCAGTGCAAGATTAACCAAAAATTTATATTCTATTACCAGCTGTTAAAAAGGGTAGGGCAGAGTTCTTTATCCCTTCCAGGACCTGTCCCCCATCACTCTGGGGGATCTCTGCTGTTAAACCAGCTGGGGCTGAGTTCTTTATCCCTTCCAGGACCCATTCTCTCTCTAGGGGATATCTGCTGTTAATGGGCCATCGAGGCTCACTGCAGGGCTGACAGAATTCAGATAAAAACCAGAGCTCCTCCATCCCAACCAGAGCTCCTCCAGCCCAACCAGAGCTCTCCCAGTGCAGCCAGGGCTCTCCCAGTTGAACCAGAGCTCCTCCAGCCCAACCAGAGCTCTCCCAGCCCAACCAGAGCTCTCCCAGCCCAACCAGAGCTCTCCCAGTCCAGCCAGAGCTCTCCCAGTCCAACCAGAGCTTCCCCAGTCCAACTAGAGCTCTCCCAGTCCAACTAGAGCTCTCCCAGCCCAACCAGAGCTCTCCCAGTCCAACCAGAGCTTCCCCAGTCCAACTAGAGCTCTCCCAGTCCAACCAGGGCTCTCCCAGCCCAACCAGAGCTCCTCCATCCCAACCAGGGCTCTGCAATCTCAGCCAGAGCTCTCCCAGTTGAACCAGAGCTCTCCCAGTCCAACCAGGGCTCCTCCATCTCAGCCAGAGCTCTCCCAGCTTAGCCAGAGCTCTCCCAGTCCAACCAGAGCTCCTCCATCCCAACCTGGGCTCTGCAATCTCAGCCAGAGCTCTCCCAGTCTACCAGAGCTCTCCTAGTGCAGCCAGAGCTCTCCCAGTCCAATTAGAGCTCTCCCATTCCAACCAGAGCTCTCCCAGCCCAACCAGAGCTCTGCAATCTCAGCCAGGGCTCTCCCAGCCCAACCAGAACTCTCCCATCCCAACCAGAGCTCCTCCATCCCAACCAGAGCTCTCCCACTCCCATCTCCCCCAGTCCCAGCTCCCCTGGGCTGCCCAGCTCAGCTGCCCCACTCCTCTCCCCATGAACAAACACCCTGGAGAAGCCGGGGATGTCGGTGCCCAGATCTGCCGTGCCCCCCGTGCCTCACCTGCTCCTGGTAGGCGTCGGTGCTGCGCTGGCCCTTGGTCTGGATGAGGCACCTCTGGGGCTGGGGGGCCCTGGAGCTCTGTGAGGACGGGATCTGGATGGGCAGGGGGGGCTGGTACTGCTGGATGGTGACTTTGTTCATGCCGCCCTCGTACTGCTGCTCGCGGCTCCGGTGCTGCAGGCTCTGCGACCCCATCAGCGTCTGGATGTGGCTGCCTGCCTGTGGGCAACCCTCCCGTCAGGGACAGGCAGCTCCTGCAGCTCCTGAGCTGCCTGCCTGCCCGCCCCATGGTCACAGATCTCAGCAGAGAGGCCTGGGACCTCAGAAAGGGGGTCTGGGGTCTGTGCAGGGGGGTCTGGGGTCTGCCCAGGGGGGTTTGCCTGGCACAGAGCCCAGGAGGACACAGGCTTTGATTTCAGTCCATGAGAAAAACCCCTAATACAGAGAGGAATTACAAGTCACAAATGTGTGGAAGATAGGAGTGTAGTTATCACTAGATAGAAAGATTTTCTAGTTTTGGGTTTTTAGTGTGGAGCTGATTGGGGGGACAAGATGGAGGATTTAGGGTGGTGCCCTGAGTTCTTCTCCTTCTCCTTTGGCATCCATTGTCTGCAGTGACGTGGGCACAAGGGAGTTTGAGTGGATTGGGTCAGAGTAGAAATGACCCTTTTATTATAGTTACTAGGCATTGGTATGGAATTGTAAATAATAGACATGTAGTTATCTGAATAAAAGCAAAGTGACCTCCCATCATGGGGGCAGTCACATCGTGTCCAAGCTGCTGTGAACACCTTGGCTGGACACAGAGAATTGTAAGATGAGAAATAATAAACAACACGAGAAAAACCAAGACCTTGAGACTCCGCTTCATTCTTGCACCAAGCACAGACCCAAAGCCTTCAGAGGTCACGGGGAGAGAAAAAGACCCACTCGAGCCACCAGCCTGAATCTTGAGTCAAGAGAGAAACCAAAACCCGAGACCCCTGTCAGGTTCTCTCTCTCAGGTTGTTTTGCCCTGCTGGGATCTCAAGCCTCACAACTTTCAGTAATTTAGAACTCTCTGCCTTCGGGACTGATGCATTTCTATAATGAACAACTTTTATATTAACCAGAAACTGCTCTCAGCCCTGTAAGACCTCAATCCATGTGTGGGAACTGACAGTGGTCAGAACATGGATTTTCAGGCTCCAGGCAGTGCCTGGAAACCTGTGGGAAAGCCAAGCACAGAACTCTCTCAGTCTGGCCTGGGAAATCATAAAGAGGAACCCCAAAACAATCTTGTAGATCTCCATCCTTCTGACATCCGGTGTTTTCCTAATTTGTTTACTTGTAAGAAGATGGTGGAGAGGTGTTGCTCTAAATGACCAGTCCTATTGATTGTACCAAAACACTGTATAAAAGAGTCTGTCTGAAAAAAAAAAAAGAGTATAAAAGAGTTTGTACAAAAGAGTCTGTCTGAAAAAAAAATAAAAATAGTATAAGAGTCTATATAAAAGAGAATATCTGAAAAATAAAGAGTATAAGAGTCTATATAAAAGAGTATGTCTGGAAAAAAAAGAGAATAAAAGAGTCTGTATAAAAGAGTCTGTCTCTCAATAAACTGGTGCTCTGAGCCCTCTGAAGAACCGTGTCATGACATGAGCTGTCCTGTAGCCCTGGTTTGTGCCTGAGGTGTTTTGGTTTCTGAAAAACAGGAGAAATGTTTTTGGAACTGTNNNGAGCACTGAGCACATCTGTCACAGGCAGCAGTGCAAGATTAACCAAAAATTTATATTCTATTACCAGCTGTTAAAAAGGGTAGGGCAGAGTTCTTTATCCCTTCCAGGACCTGTCCCCCATCACTCTGGGGGATCTCTGCTGTTAAACCAGCTGGGGCTGAGTTCTTTATCCCTTCCAGGACCCATTCTCTCTCTAGGGGATATCTGCTGTTAATGGGCCATCGAGGCTCACTGCAGGGCTGACAGAATTCAGATAAAAACCAGAGCTCCTCCATCCCAACCAGAGCTCCTCCAGCCCAACCAGAGCTCTCCNTCTCTCTCTAGGGGATATCTGCTGTTAATGGGCCATCGAGGCTCACTGCAGGGCTGACAGAATTCAGATAAAAACCAGAGCTCCTCCATCCCAACCAGAGCTCCTCCAGCCCAACCAGAGCTCTCCCAGTGCAGCCAGGGCTCTCCCAGTTGAACCAGAGCTCCTCCAGCCCAACCAGAGCTCTCCCAGCCCAACCAGAGCTCTCCCAGCCCAACCAGAGCTCTCCCAGTCCAGCCAGAGCTCTCCCAGTCCAACCAGAGCTTCCCCAGTCCAACTAGAGCTCTCCCAGTCCAACTAGAGCTCTCCCAGCCCAACCAGAGCTCTCCCAGTCCAACCAGAGCTTCCCCAGTCCAACTAGAGCTCTCCCAGTCCAACCAGGGCTCTCCCAGCCCAACCAGAGCTCCTCCATCCCAACCAGGGCTCTGCAATCTCAGCCAGAGCTCTCCCAGTTGAACCAGAGCTCTCCCAGTCCAACCAGGGCTCCTCCATCTCAGCCAGAGCTCTCCCAGCTTAGCCAGAGCTCTCCCAGTCCAACCAGAGCTCCTCCATCCCAACCTGGGCTCTGCAATCTCAGCCAGAGCTCTCCCAGTCTACCAGAGCTCTCCTAGTGCAGCCAGAGCTCTCCCAGTCCAATTAGAGCTCTCCCATTCCAACCAGAGCTCTCCCAGCCCAACCAGGGCTCTGCAATCTCAGCCAGGGCTCTCCCAGCCCAACCAGAACTCTCCCATCCCAACCAGAGCTCCTCCATCCCAACCAGAGCTCTCCCACTCCCATCTCCCCCAGTCCCAGCTCCCCTGGGCTGCCCAGCTCAGCTGCCCCACTCCTCTCCCCATGAACAAACACCCTGGAGAAGCCGGGGATGTCGGTGCCCAGATCTGCCGTGCCCCCCGTGCCTCACCTGCTCCTGGTAGGCGTCGGTGCTGCGCTGGCCCTTGGTCTGGATGAGGCACCTCTGGGGCTGGGGGGCCCTGGAGCTCTGTGAGGACGGGATCTGGATGGGCAGGGGGGGCTGGTACTGCTGGATGGTGACTTTGTTCATGCCGCCCTCGTACTGCTGCTCGCGGCTCCGGTGCTGCAGGCTCTGCGACCCCATCAGCGTCTGGATGTGGCTGCCTGCCTGTGGGCAACCCTCCCGTCAGGGACAGGCAGCTCCTGCAGCTCCTGAGCTGCCTGCCTGCCCACCCCATGGTCACAGATCTCAGCAGAGAGGCCTGGGACCTCAGAAAGGGGGTCTGGGGTCTGTGCAGGGGGGTCTGGGGTCTGCCCAGGGGGGTTTGCCTGGCACAGAGCCCAGGAGGACACAGGCTTTGATTTCAGTCCATGAGAAAAACCCCTAATACAGAGAGGAATTACAAGTCACAAATGTGTGGAAGATAGGAGTGTAGTTATCACTAGATAGAAAGATTTTCTAGTTTTGGGTTTTTAGTGTGGAGCTGATTGGGGGGACAAGATGGAGGATTTAGGGTGGTGCCCTGAGTTCTTCTCCTTCTCCTTTGGCATCCATTGTCTGCAGTGACGTGGGCACAAGGGAGTTTGAGTGGATTGGGTCAGAGTAGAAATGACCCTTTTATTATAGTTACTAGGCATTGGTATGGAATTGTAAATAATAGACATGTAGTTATCTGAATAAAAGCAAAGTGACCTCCCATCATGGGGGCAGTCACATCGTGTCCAGGCTGCTGTGAACACCTTGGCTGGACACAGAGAATTGTAAGATGAGAAATAATAAACAACACGAGAAAAACCAAGACCTTGAGACTCCGCTTCATTCTTGCACCAAGCACAGACCCAAAGCCTTCAGAGGTCACGGGGAGAGAAAAAGACCCACTCGAGCCACCAGCCTGAATCTTGAGTCAAGAGAGAAACCAAAACCCGAGACCCCTGTCAGGTTCTCTCTCTCAGGTTGTTTTGCCCTGCTGGGATCTCAAGCCTCACAACTTTCAGTAATTTAGAACTCTCTGCCTTCGGGACTGATGCATTTCTATAATGAACAACTTTTATATTAACCAGAAACTGCTCTCAGCCCTGTAAGACCTCAATCCATGTGTGGGAACTGACAGTGGTCAGAACATGGATTTTCAGGCTCCAGGCAGTGCCTGGAAACCTGTGGGAAAGCCAAGCACAGAACTCTCTCAGTCTGGCCTGGGAAATCATAAAGAGGAACCCCAAAACAATCTTGTAGATCTCCATCCTTCTGACATCCGGTGTTTTCCTAATTTGTTTACTTGTAAGAAGATGGTGGAGAGGTGTTGCTCTAAATGACCAGTCCTATTGATTGTACCAAAACACTGTATAAAAGAGTCTGTCTGAAAAAAAAAAAAGAGTATAAAAGAGTTTGTACAAAAGAGTCTGTCTGAAAAAAAAATAAAAATAGTATAAGAGTCTATATAAAAGAGAATATCTGAAAAATAAAGAGTATAAGAGTCTATATAAAAGAGTATGTCTGGAAAAAAAAGAGAATAAAAGAGTCTGTATAAAAGAGTCTGTCTCTCAATAAACTGGTGCTCTGAGCCCTCTGAAGAACCGTGTCATGACATGAGCTGTCCTGTAGCCCTGGTTTGTGCCTGAGGTGTTTTGGTTTCTGAAAAACAGGAGAAATGTTTTTGGAACTGTGACTTTGTTATTCATTCCTTTCCCCAGGAGGGACTTCTCCTTGCTGTCCCTCTGCTCTGACCAATGGGAGTGAAGAGGTTTGTCTTTGTGTCACCAATCAGATTGGTCTGTGTGAAATGGGATAAAAGGGAGACACAGCCCAGAAATAAAGGAGTCATTTTCAGCTCCTGAATCTCAGAGTCTGTGTCCTTGTGGTGTGAAACAGCGTCAAAGGGGTGACCCCAAAATGGGAGAGGGGACCCCAAAAAGGAGGGGGAAAAAGCCCTAAAAAGGGACCTTTAGAGGTGAAGGGGTGTAACCCTGGTTTGTGCCTGAGGTGTTTTGATTTCTGAAAAACAGGAGAAATGTTTTTGGAACTGTGACTTTGTTATTCATTCCTTTCCCTAGGAAGGACTTCTTGCTGTCCCTCTGCTCTGACCAATGGGAGTGAAGAGGTTTGTCTTTGTTTTGGTCTGTGTGAAATGGTATAAAAGGGAGACACATCCCAAAAACAAAGGAGCCATTTTCAGCCTCCTGAATCTCAGTGGTGTAAAACAACCTCACTGTCCCAAACCCTAAGGACACCCAGGGGTGCCTGGACCCTTCCTTACCTTCTTGGTGACGGTGTCGGGGGGCACGTCCCGCCGGCCCAGCGGGTAGGGGGTCCAGGGGCTGCCCACGGCCACCTCGTCCTGCCCGTTGTCCAGGAGGCCGCTCTGCTGCGACGGGGTCTGTTCACAAATGCAGGGCAGCCTTTAGTCACCGGCCCCCAGCCCCACAACACTCACCTCACAACAACCCAGCAATTGCCACAACGCCCAGTCAGTGCCCCAACAACACCCTCTGCAAGCAGGAGAGCTCCAGAGGTTTGGGACCAGAAAAGGATGAGAATAATGAATGATGAGAGAGAAGAGAAAAATTCGCTGAGAATTCACTGACTCGTTGCCTTCAGAGAGAGAAATTTTGGCAAAATTCTGATATTTAAACAGCCTGGTGTTAGTGCTGGATTTAGGATTTTTCTCGCTGCTGGTTCCAGCAGCAGGAACTTTGTTGAGGGAGGGTTTGTCACCCAGCAAAACGAGCTGTTTGTGTTTTTTCTGCAGCAAACAGCTCCTGCTGGCAGTGCCGAGGTTGTGCTGCCTCCCAGCACCTCCTGGGTTGTGCCAGGGATGGTTTTTGGTCCAACATTAACCTGGAATTCAATATTTGCCTCAGCGTGAACGGTCACAACACACAGGGAAAGTTTTCTCAATGCTCATAATTCCCTTTTCTCTCCTGTTCCATATTTCTTCTTTGTCTCTTTTCCCTCCTGGTTGTTTCATTCCTGTTTTCAGGATTTTGGAAGGGATTGGGGTTTTCCTGCCCCGTCTTGAGTTTCCATTATCTGTCTCTCTAGTTTTTGATCATCATTAGAAGTTCCTAACACCTTTTGGGTGTCAGGCTTCCCAAAATTCCAGCAGTGTCCTGCCACTGACAGCACCTGGCACAGTGCAGAGCTTATTGATTAATGGGAAGATGTAAAGGAACAAAAAATATAAAAAATTATCTGTTCTTCCCCTCTGCCTTTTCAGGAATTTCTTCTCCAGCTTTGACTAAAAAAAAAAAAAAAANAAAATCAGGATACACTTTTCTAGATGGATGAAGAATTAATCAAATTTGCTTTGAAATGTGAAAGCTGGGAATTTTTCCATTAAAAACTACTTTTAACAGGAGTTGAGAAGTAAATAGAAGGAAATCCCAATTTAAATCACATCTCTGAGGTGAAGTGAAAAAAGTCCAACCCTGATTTGATTGTTTACAATAAAAGGAAACTTCCATGATAACTCTTTCACCATTCAAAAAATCTTCCAGAAAAAAAAAAAAAAAAAAAAAAAAAAA
>SWJQ01001105.1:138821-153665 GCA_007252995.1 Zosterops borbonicus | reverse complement strand
AAAAAAAAAAAAAAAAAAAAAAAAAAAAAAAAGAAAAAAAAAGAAAAAAAAAAAAGAAAAGGAATTTGTGATTTTTCCTTCTATTAAAAAAAAAACAACTAGAAAAACATTTCTCCCATTTATAGCCCAGGATCTCCTTGCAGGGCTGGAAATCCACTCACATCCCAAGGGATCAATTTATGGACCCCTCTGGGTGCCCTCCCCATTCCAAAGGGAACCTCTGCTCCCCTCCTCACTGTAATTCCCAAGGAAAAATGGGAATTCCCATTCTGGGAATGGGGTTGCACCAAACCAGGAACTTTTCAAACTTTTCAACTGGGAGCCAGAAATGGGAAGGATCCCTCTGGATCTGCAGAGGGGAAAAGGGGAAATGCTGAGAGTCCTCTCAGCTTCCTCCACAAACAGGGAAATAAATCCTGGGATTTCATTTGCTGCAGCAAAAGGAATTTGTCCCCTTGTGTTTTCTGAGCTGGGACAGGCTGCAACCCAGCTCCACCTCCACGAAATCTGGGGAAAAGAGGAAAAGCAGCGCTTCCCACATTTTCTACGGGGAGTAGATTGATGTCATGAACGTTTTCCCACGTAATTCATTGTTAAAGTTGGTTTCCTGACAGGCAGAGCTCACTCATTACTCTCTTGAATCCAGGCCACGGGGAGGAGGGAGGAGAAGAGGCAAGGATTAAACTGCTGTGGCCTGGATTCTTTAGGAAATGCAAATTCTGTGGAAGGCGTGAGGCAATAAAATTAAACAGCACTAAATATACACAGCATTTTTTTCCAACAGTCATTTCCCCCCCTGCAGTAAATCTTTCCCAACAATAAATTTTCCCCCCCTCCCAGAACAGTACAGCAAAGAGAACAAGCCCTCAGTGCAGTTCAGCATCACAGTTTCTATGGATATGGAGCAATGGAATGCTGGTGGAATAGAAAAGCAGAATAATCCACATCAGACCACACCCCAGAATATATCACAGAGCAGAATCCTGAATTTCCTCAGACATCCATATATTCATATCCATATTCACCCACAGCCTAAAACCCTGGAAATGCCATAAAAAAAAAACCTCTCATCCCTAACGTGGGGAAGGAAACCAGCACCATTCTTTGGGGGTTTGATGCCCAGTGGGATTTTCCAGGGATTCATGACAAGTGTGACCTGAACAGACAAACAATTCCTTGGGAAGCAAAAGACAACAGTGGGATGGGGAATGTCCCTGCCCAGCACACACATTCCAGGCTGCCCCACAACAGAGCAGCACAGACCCAGAGCAGGACAGGAGCCTGGAAGGGGATGTGGGATGGAGGTGACAGAGGATGGAGGGTTGGGGACACTGGGGAAGGGCTGACACCGCTCCCTGTGTGCTGCCATCCTGCCCTGGATCGCCCGGAATTCCAGGGATGGGCAAGCTGGGCCAGCTCCTGCTGCTGCTAAAGGATCCTGCTCTCCTCAAATCCTTGGATCTGAGCTCTTGGAAACCTCCTTTGGGAATTTCTCTAGTCTGGGCAGGTGCCAAGGGCCGGCCTGGCGATTCCCAGCATGGATGATCCCATTGGAATGTTGGATCTGGGCTCTGCTGCCCTTTAGTTACTCACAGAGCTGCTGCTGATTTGTCCCTCAGCTCCTGTGTCAGGGCAGAGAAAAATCTCAGCATCCCTCCCTGACACTGAGAATCCTGCAGGAATGGCCCCCTCTGCCTTGTCCTGTGTGCCTCTCCCTCCAAATATTCCTTGGGAATTCATAGTTTTGTATGTCAGTACTAGTCAGCAATATATTGATAATAAATATAAGATATGCAGGAAATAGATGAGGAAAAATATTCTCTTTTTTTAGGTGTTTCTCTAAGTTTAAAATGGGTTTGGGTGTGATAATGAGTTCAAAACCCATCAGGTATTACAGTTAATGCTCAAATATTAAAATCCCTGTCTCCTGGGACACTTCCACACCCGTTTTTCTAGGATCAAACAGCCCCAGAGCAAAACCACTTTCCCCAGTGAGCAAATGAGAGAGCCCTGGCGTGTGTGTGAGGAGAGCAGGAAAGCAGGAATGACAGCCTTGTCCTGTGTGCCTCTCCCTTCAAATATTCCTTGGGAATTCATAGTTTTGTATGTCAGGAATATATTGATAATAAATATAAGATAAACAGTAAATAGGTGAGGAAAAATATTCTTTTTTTTAGGTGTTTCTCTAAGTTTAAAATGGGTTTGGGTGTGATAATGAGTTCAAAACCCATCAGGTATTACAGTTAATGCTCAAATATTAAAATCCCTGTCTCCTGGGACACTTCCACACCCGTTTTTCTAGGATCAAACAGCCCCAGAGCAAAACCAAGTTCCCCAGTGAGCAAATGAGAGAGCCCTGGCGTGTGTGTGAGGAGAGCAGGAAAGCAGGAATGACAGCCAGGGAGCTGGGGAGGAATCCAAAAAGCAAGGCCAGCAAAAGGAGCAAAGCCTTGCTTTGTGGACTGGGCATCATAAAAAAAAAAAAAAAGCACGAGGAAGAAGAGGCAAGAAGCTAAACCAGGAGGAAGCAAGGAGATCATTAAATTAACCGGGAAGGCCGGCAATGCTGGGCTAGCCCATACTTACTTTCGGTAGAGGTAGCTCTTGAAGCATTTGGTTTTCAAATTTAGATTTAGGCTGCAAGTTTAAAGTCATGCTTCGGCCGGCATGCATGGCTGAAACCCCTCCAGAGTGCAGCATGCCAAGGCTAACTGTGTGGTGTTTGTAAGCAGCGCTCTGAGTAGAGGAAACAACCACGGGACACGTATGAACACACATGCTCAGAATTAAGTCTCACACATAACATGGTTAAGTTCACAGAGTTTTAGTTTTAAGCCAACGAACAGTACCGAGTATCGAGAGCTCCTCCAGGCATGCACTGGTCACACACAGCGAGTACATTGCTCCTCGTACAGAAAAATGGGCACCAGAGAGGAGGGGGGACTTCCACGCTGACAGCACATGAGGGGTGGTGGGAGCTGGACTTCACACGGTATACAGGTATTTTGCTTTTTTTGGCAAAAAATAAACAACCACCTGGCCAAATTTGGGGCGGGCTGTGCGGCCAGAGGCGTGGAGGAGCAACCCCTGGGGAAGTCCTGCTCCCTAAAATCTGGCTGGGATAAGCTGGGCAGGACAGGGACATGGGTGCTGTGCCCACCCAAGGGACACCCAGGTGCTGTGCTCACCCAGGGAGGGCAGGGACAATGGGTGCTGTGCCCACCCAAGGGAGGGCAGAGACAATGGGTGCTGTGCCCACCCAAGGGAGGGCAGAGACAATGGGTGCTGTGCCCACCCAAGGGAGGGCAGAGACAATGGGTGCTGTGCCCACCCAAGGGAGGGCAGGGACAATGGGTGCTGTGCCCACCCAAGGGAGGGCAGGGACAATGGGTGCTGTGCCCACCCAAGGGAGGGCAGGGACAATGGGTGCTGTGCCCACTCAAGGGACACCCAGGTGCTGTGTAGGAGCATCCGTGGTTTCCCTGCCCACCCAAGGGCCAGGGCTGCTCCCAGGTGCTCCCACCAGCACAGCCTCCAGCAGGGCAGCCCAGCCCAGCTCCTTGGAGCTCTGCAGCCCAGCAGGAACCACCTGGCAGGGGTTAGGGACAACCACCAGTGCCAGCTTTGTAGGGTTAAAAAGAGCCCTTGGTGTACGTAAATGAAGTGGAAAGATGTTCTTCAAGCCAACAACATCTGGCCAGGGTTTGTTTCCACCAGGAAGGGCCCTGCACTGGTTTCCCTGGCTAGGAGGCAGTTTCCACTGGGTTTACAGAGCACAAGGAAAAGAGCTGAGGGAGGAAAACGCTTCAGCCTCTGAGCCCCTTTTTAAAGTTTCCCCATTGGATCCTTAAGGACAATTTAATATCATCACATTGTGGAAGGAGGATATTCACACCGAACTCAGGAGGCTCTAGCATAAAGCAGAATATGGACACATTTGGCAATGGCTTCTCAGGCATTTCACCACAGGAATTTGTCACAACCACTTCAGAGCACGGAGTAAATCGGATTCGTGGATTAGGTCGTTAAATAGGTAATGACTGAATCGTGCACTAAAGTACCCTTTGGATAGAAGGCAAATCAGCATAACTTCCTGCAGCTAAAAGATCACATTCCCATTAGAACAGTGGCAGTGGATACCCAGGGATATTTCTGTTATAGACACTTTTAAACCCCCTGCACTAACAGTGACACCAGAGCTAAAATACATTTTATTATTATTATTCTCTTTTTCCTTCATTCCCTTTTACTGCCAAGACATGCCCAGCACCTCTCCAAGCTCTCGGTCATCACTGACCTGGTGGCTCCGGCAGCACTTCCATGAGCAGGGCAGAACCTCAGGGCTCTTCCTAAAAAATTTTGGGCAGAGCTGCAGGAGTCACCACCCCAGTGATGGGCACTGGGGCAGAGCCTCTGGATTTACCCAGGATCCAGAGTCTCTATCCCAGGGATGGGCTCTGAGGAGCCTCACTGGGGCAGAACCTCTGGATTTACCCAGGTTTCAGAATCACCACCCCAGTGACTGCCCCAAGGAATGTCACCGGCGTGAAGCCCTCTGGATTTACCCAGCACCCGGAGCCACCACCCCGGTGACTGTCCCAAGGGGCATCATCAGTGAGGAGCCTCTGGAATTTCTGGGATCCCTCACTCCAGCTGAGCACCCCCAGGGCCCTTGGGCAGGCCGGTCCCTCCGACACCACNCTCTGGATTTACCCAGGATCCAGAGTCTCTATCCCAGGGATGGGCTCTGAGGAGCCTCACTGGGGCAGAACCTCTGGATTTACCCAGGTTTCAGAATCACCACCCCAGTGACTGCCCCAAGGAATGTCACCGGCGTGAAGCCCTCTGGATTTACCCAGCACCCGGAGCCACCACCCCGGTGACTGTCCCAAGGGGCATCATCAGTGAGGAGCCTCTGGAATTTCTGGGATCCCTCACTCCAGCTGAGCACCCCCAGGGCCCTCGGGCGGGCCGGTCCCTCCGACATCACGGCGAGGATTTCGATCCCTGGGCATTCTGTCGGTCACCACTGCGCGTGCAAATCGTTGGACAGAGCGAAACACACGACTAAAGGCATTAATTGCAGAGAAATGCCAAACATACCCTGTCTAACCTTCTAGCTTCTATATGTCTAAGTAGCTGTTGTCTCCAGTCAGCGGGCATTTTAGCACAGCTCTCATTTCCCTTCCCAGGGGGAGGCCTCGGCTTTATATCACTGCTATCGGAAGGCTTGTCGCCATAGTTACCCAAGTTATAGTCTGACGGAATCTTTTCCAGCAGAGCCGCCATGGTGGGCCTCGCTGAGACCGGCCGCGTTTGGGCCGTGCCGTAGCTCTCTGTGCTGTAGCTTCGTGCTGACAGGGGCCTCCTTTGTGTGAGGTTTTTAACCGGGAAACTCCCGGTCTGGGCTTTCACTTCTTGGTAGGAAGGGTGCTCGTCTTCGTAGCGCCCGTTGCGCTTGAGGAACTGGGCCTCGGGCACAGCCATGCCGCTGCCCTGGCGCTCCGGGACGCCGCGGAACGGGGCCCGGCCGTACCTGTCGGTGACGGGGGGCAGCTCCTGGGGCTCGCCCACCCTACGGAACACCGACATCTCCGCCGAGCTCACCAGAGAATCCGCCCGGCGCAGGAATCCCGGGCGAGCGGCCGGGCCGGGGAAAGGGGTGGCCGGTGGCGGCTCCTCGCCCACCGAGGGCTGCGAGAAGGAGAACATGGGCTCCACGGGTGTGTAGCCACGGTAGCCCCTTGGGCTCACCAGCTCCTGGGGCAGGCTCTTGGCCGGCTGGGGCAGGTACTCGGCGTTGAGCTGGAAGGGCGGCAGGAGCCTCTTGTCGGCGGCCGGCAGCTCCACGGCGCCCTGGGGGTTGAAGCTTTGGTCGAACTGATAAACCTTCTTGGTGACCGACGAGGCCTTGTGCTGCGGCTGCACCTTGACGCTGCCGTAGGTCAGCAGCTCGTCATCCAGCATGGGCACGGACTGGCTGCGGGACATGCTCAGCACGCCGTGCTCCGGGCCCAGCAGCTTGTCCACCCTCTCGTGGGGGCCCACGGTGTCGTTGCCCGATGCATAGTTTTCCAGGGGGATGTTGTACACCTTGTAGGCACCGATGTCGATCTCGTCGATGCTCTGCGACTTCTTGAACTTGTTGGTTTTTAAGTCCCTCATCATGGGGGAGAGCCGCTCCGTGCTCTTGCTGATGGAGATGACGTTTTTGGAAGAGTCCGGGCGACAGTGCATGTGGGAGAAGACGTTCGTGAGGCTCCTGTTAGCGTTGGAGTCGTGGTATTCCCACGGAATTCCGGGAGTGAAAGTGCTCGTCATTTCGGGAGACTCCTTGACGTGATCTTTCCGCTCGGGCAAAGGGCTGGTGTTGGGGGTGCTTTCCAGTTTGGAAGGAAAAGCTGTCCTGTCTTCAAAAGGGCTGGGGGTTCTGGTCCAATTTTGCCAAGGGTTGGGAGGAGGCACTTCAGAGTCGTGTGTGTTTCTGAGCGCGGGCTGCTCCAGCTCCAGGGGGATGCCCACGATCCTGTCCTGCCGGATCAGCGGCCGGCGCCCGTGGGCCGAGGAGCTCCTGGACTTGGTGCCGAGCAGGGGGTTGGCGCCGGCGTTCTCGGCCGCGCTCTCCTCGGCCACGAAGCCCGTGTTGTCGTAGTGGGAGCCGTCGTTCCAGCTGTCGGCGAAGGCGTCGCTCAGCGGGCGCCGCTCCGGGCGCGCCGGGACGTTCCCGGCCGGAGCTGCTTCCCGCTGGCTCAGCAATGGCTTGGTCTCCAGGGGCTGTGGGAACGACTGGGCCAGCCTGTGGAGACAAGGAGAAGGGAACAAGATAAAATGTCCTCTGTGCCAGCACGTCAACGCTCAGCATCCTCGGAGAGCGGTTTGACCTCATCCCATCTACAGCTCTGGCTGTGGGGCCGCGCTGGGAGATTTTAGGGATTCTTATCATGGGGTATTCCCAGCTGGAAGGGCCCCACAGGGAATCAAACCTGCCCCCTGCTCCCCCCTCGGTGGTTTGAGCACTAACTGAGCTACTACTGAGCTCTCAAGCTGTTGGGAACTCCATGGATGTCGTGCCCCTGGCACGGGAATGGTGGCAGCAGGTTTCTGCCCTGGAGCACAGACTCTGTCAGGACACACACGGAGAAGCTAAAAAGTCACTCAAAGGCCTGGCTGGCTCCTCGCTGTGTTCCCAGAAATCCCGCTGAACACATTTTCCTGCTGTAAAAATAATGGATGAGTGTGACAGAAGGTTCCCTCCCTGTTTTTTTAACCGGAGATGCCACAGGCAGTTTTTTGCCTGTTCTCATCCAGCTCTTTAATAGAGCAGAGCCATGGATGGAACAATATGAGGGGATTTAGGGCAGGCACAGACAGGACAGGCTGGTCCTGGAATGTTTCCAGGGCAGGTCCTGGCTTTCCAAGAACCTTTTTGGAGGTCCAGGAGTGGAGGGAGCTGGGACAGAAATAATGGGACACCAACAGCACCAGCTGCAGCTCCACCTCCAGGAGCTTTAACGCCTGAGGATGGCACAGGGCTGAACCACCAGCTGTGGGATTATGGAATACAGAGGGTGGCCAGCTCTGTGGGATAAAAAACATGGATTTTTTTTTTAACCCAAACGCCCTACCAAGGTTGCTCTGAGGGCCCAGAGAGGACAAAAGGGAGGCAGAAGCTGTGTCAGGAAAGATGTCACACCTGTTCCCCCACAAAGAGTTATTCACTGCTTCTTTAGCCGTGGTCTGCAGGGAGCCCATTTTTACGTGCGCGTTGGAGGACCCTGAGGAAGCCTGGGAAGGGGAATAGTCTGAGTAAGTGCCTGAGGAAACGCTGTTATTCAGACAATGGATCTTATCTGCTTCAGACTCATCTGTCGACTCTGAAACAAAACACAGCAAACGCTTTCAGGGGGCGGCACTCGGGAGCCAAACACCAGAAAAAAACACATTTTTTTTTTTTCAGTTCAAACTGTCACTGGGTTGGGTCGATTCGTGCACAGATGCCCACGGGCTGTGGTTTACAGGCAGAGGTGGAACATCCCCATCAGAGGGTTTCAACTCGAAGGCTGCGAATCCATCAGTACCTTTCTTGTCTTTACCCAGCAGGATGAGTTTGGGCGGGTAGAGCGGCGTCTCGGGCATGGAAGGACGGAGCTCCCCTATCCTCATCTCGCTGCCAGGGTGTCCAAAGGGATCCTGGGGGACACAACAAGGCACAGTGAGCACAGGGAATGGGAAAACTTCTCCTGGTGACCATCCAAACACCCCAAACCCACCCCACGGGCAGTGCGGAGAATTTTGATTTTTCAGCAGAACGTTCTAATTCATCCTGCACAAATCCTCCCCAAAAAATTAGGGTGACGTGCTCATTCTGGAAACGTGGACAAGCCAGATGGAACTTGCAAGGCGCATCGAGGCCGTGTAAAAAAACATTTTTGATGGAGTCAAGGTCACCAAAAATGCTGCCAGCAGAAAGAAATAAACACAAATTGAGTGTAAATAATTGGTATTTCAGGAGGGAGGATTTCCTCGCTGGGTTATTTCTGGTGAGGCCTTCCCGAGGTTCAGCTGTCCCTGGAGCTGTTCTTAATTAAAATGGCTTTGTCTCCAAGGCGTTTGTGGCTGAATTAAAATGATTTGGATTTAATAAACTTCTGCCTGAGAGTTGAGTTGACCTTCACACAGCCCCTGCAACAGGATCTGTGCTGAAAATAACCCCAGTGAAACTGGGGGAGGAAAGTGAGACTCGTTCCTAGAAAGAGAAAATTTAAATGGGGACATTTGGGTGCCTTGGAGGGAATGAAGGCACCGAGGGGAATTTTGGGGCTTTTCTGGTCCCTGCAGAAAGCTCAGGGATGAGGAGGAGGAGGAGGAGTGTCCTGGGGAGACAGGGATGGGTGAGACAGGAGCATCTCTGTCCCCGGACAGGTTGTAAAGGTTCTCCAGTGACTTTGGAGAGGGGAGAAAATAAGCAGAGAAACAATTTAAACTGGAGCACCCAACCCAAATCTGCATTGCTGGAACATGTAACTCTACAGTGTTCAAATTTTTTTCTTGTTTTTACTTACAAAGAGCAACTTTCAGAGGTTTTACTGCCATTAACTGCCTTTTGCAGTGACAGAGATTTGTAGAAGCATTTGCCATGAGATTTATCCTTAATTCTGTTTACACCAGGGCTATTTCACACCCTCTGTTTTTGGTGTTCAGCTGGAGGCAGGACCTTCCCAGAAGAGGCATCCTCAGTTTATTTCATGCCCTCAGGACTAATATTTAAAGCAGTTTTATGGTGATTCCCACGTGGAGTGATGCAGGCCAGCCCTCCCTTCCCCATGCAGAGGATTTCCCTGGTGCTCCACAAGTGCCCAGTGACGTTCCCCAGTGCAGGGGGGACAAACTGGTGGGACCCCATTGCTGAGGGCAGTGTGGGGGTGCAGGGCAGTGCAGAGGGTGAATTCTCAGCCCAGGCCTGGCTGTACCTCTGAGCTCTGCGCTTGGTCCTCCCTGCCCGGGGCTTCCAGGGGTGATTTGGGGCCGTTCCCAGGGTCGGGCTGGGGGATCTTGGGGGATTCTTTGGTTTCTTTGTCTTGGACCTGGAATCCCAACATTGTGCTGTGAAACTTCCAGGAGGTTTAAGCTTAAACTGCTCCCTGTGCTGGAGGAGAGGAAGACCCAGCAGCTCCATTTTTGACAAGATGGTGAACTTCAGGTACTTATAAAACTTCCCTGTTTTATAAGTATTTTCCTTTTCTTTTCATCCCTCAGCCCAGCTATTCCAAGAAAAACCAATTCACTTTTGAAAGAAACTACTCTGGCATTTGTGAATCCGCTGTGAATATGTGAAATATGCTGTAAAAACCCCAAATCACACTCTATTTAATTCCACTCTCTTGAAGAGGACCTTTTCCTTACAAGCTGAAGCACAAAAAGGTCACTGACAGGAAGGAAATTGGAAGGAGAAAGAGAAGAGATAAATGCAATTGTGTCGAGTCAGTGCCTGGAGATTTTTTCCTCGGGGTTTATTCCTCAGGATTAACTGGGGGAAGGATGCAGGAAGAGGGCAGAGAACTGTGGTGAGGAGAAAATACCTGGTACAGACCATTAAAACAACCAGCAAGAGAAATATCACCAAATATTCAGGCTGAGAACACGAGAACATTAAATTATAATTATAATTATAATTATAATCCAGAGGGGCAGAATGTTTGGAATGACCAAACTCCTGGAATCTGCTTGGAGCAGCCCAGAGCTCTGGGAAAAGATGAGGCAGAGGAAATGTGGGATATTCTCAATAGAAACACACCAAAAACAGGAATTATAAAAACCAGATTTGCTGATCTTGATATCCCTCATTGTTCCTCATGGAAAAGCAGCTCAGCTCCCTAAATAACCCCAGACTCCTCTTTGGCCAAAACTCACATCTTTCAAAAAGATTTAGAATGATGAAGAGGTTTGTTTTAATCGATGATTAATCAGGCCATTGTTTGCTGGTTGTGAATGGAGGTGAAGGATGGTACAGTGGGTTTGAAACGCAGCTCCTCATTCAGCTCCTCATTTCCAGATGCTCCCTTTCATTATTTAGAAACAGTTTCTGAAGACACACGTGCAAATTAATTGCAGGGCAAGGCAAAAGAGATCAGAAACCAGTTTTGTCTGAGGATGAGAAGTGAGCACTGCACCTGAAACTCAATTACCTGGGATCAGAAACTGCCTTCAGCCTTTAGCTACACCACAACACACCTGCAATTTCAAAGTGCACTTTAACTCCAGGCTGCAGTCTGTCTGCTAATTATCTGCAGAGCAAATGGAGCTTAATTATGTTTTATTTAACGGGTTACAACTGAAATCAGGCCAATATTGTTCACAAAGCCATTCACACTTTGCCTGCACTTCCCGTGTGTTTTATTGCCGTGCAGGAAGCCAAAGGAGAGGGAAATGGATCTGCACCACCCTGATTAGAGCTGAAAACCCCTCCCAGTGTCTGGGGAGGACACAAGAACATCCCTTTTCTTTTCTTTTCTTCAGCTGCTGGAATAGTGGTGGTGCCAGTTTTGACTCCATCCCAGGGAAATTAAAATCTGAAAAAGTTCCTCCATCTCCACTGTTGTGACACGGGAGATGAAATCTCATCCTCGCTGGTGCAGGGGGGAGCCCCCAGCTCTGCTCTGGGGCACAGTGAGGGAGGGAACTGCAATCCCATTATTTAGTGGCAGGAGCTCTCCTGGTGCCTTCATTAAGGGTTAATTGGGCTGAGTTAATTGGATCCTGTTGGGGGTTAGCTTTGCTCCTTTTTTACTTTAAAGAATTTTTTCCCCCATAAGTTACCAAGGAGACAAAGTGTTGGGTACTTAAAGAGGACTTGACCAAAACAAAGAGTGGCCAAAGCTCATTTGGGGAGGTTTTTCTTTATTTGTTGTAACTCCAGAAGGGAGGGGGTAACTGCCTTCACTGATAACAAGCAGCTGTTAAAATCGGGTGGGGTTTTGTTCCTTATCTCTGCTCAGTCTTGCACTGCCCCCATGGGAATATCTTCTGTTAATGGGCCATCAAAGCTCATAATGACATCACACATTTCATCATCCCAGTGCTCCTTATCTCCTNGTAAAACTGGGTGGGGAATTATCTCTTATCTCTACTCAGTCTTTCACTATCNAGACATCAAAGCTCACCAGTGACACCACACATGACATCATCCCAGTGCTCGTTATCTCCTGTTAATGGGCCATCCAGGCTCACCAATGACATCACACATTTCATCACCCNGGAATATCTCCTGTTAATGAGACATTAAAGCTCACAATGGCATCACACATTTCATCANCCCAGTGCTCCTTATCTCCTGTTAATGAGACATCAAAGCTCACCAGTGACACCACACATGACATCATCCCAGTGCTCGTTATCTCCTGTTAATGGGCCATCCAGGCTCACCAATGACATCACACATTTCATCACCCCAGTGTCCCTTATCTCCTGTTAATGGACCATCAAAGCTCACAATGACATCACACATTACGTCATCCCAGTGTTCCTTATCTCCCCCATGGGGATATCTCCTGTTAATGGGCCATCNACGGGAATATCTCCTGTTAATGGGCCATCGAGACTCACCAATGACATCACACATGACATCACCCCANAGGGTGTCAGGTTGTATTTCTGTCTCTGTCAGGATTTTTCTGAGATTCCTTATTTGTTTGTTTGTTTATTCTTTTGTACTGCAACATTTGTATTTTTAGTATCCCTAATAAAGAACTGCTATACCTATTCCCAAAATCTTTGCCTGACAGACTTTTAATTGCAAATTTATAATAATTTGAAAAAGAGGAGGGAGGGGGGCTTGCATTCCAAGGGAGACTCCAATCTTCCTCGGTCTATCCAAACCAAGGCAATTCCAAGGGCAATCCCAAGGACAGAACCTGCTGGCACAGACAGAACTTTAGGGGATGAAATGGGATGGAAATGGGACCTCGTTTCACTGAAATGTAACAGAGTCCTGGGATAAACCCACAGCAAAATTCCCATCCAGGGAAATTTCAACCCAAAAAATTTCAGCAGGAATTGGGAAAAAACACCAACTCAATCTACAGCAAGATTTTCATCCAGAGAGATTTCAACCCAAAAAATTCAGCAGCAACTGGGGAAAAAAACNGGGATGGAAATGGGACCTCGTTTCACTGAAATGTAACAGAGTCCTGGGATAAACCCACAGCAAAATTCCCATCCAGGGAAATTTCAACCCAAAAAATTTCAGCAGGAATTGGGAAAAAACACCAACTCAATCTACAGCAAAATTCCCGTCCAGGGAGATTTCAACCCAAAAATTCAGCAGCAATTGGGGAAAAAAAAGCAACTCAAC
The DNA here is from genome assembly GCA_007252995.1 of Zosterops borbonicus. Lineage (NCBI taxonomy): Eukaryota > Metazoa > Chordata > Aves > Passeriformes > Zosteropidae > Zosterops > Zosterops borbonicus. Next base: position 140,815 of record SWJQ01001105.1, on the reverse strand, counting down.
CTACAGCAAAATTCCCGTCCAGAGAGATTTCAACCCAAAAAATTCAGCAGCAATTGGGGAAAAAAACCACCAACTCAATCTAAAACTGGACAAAAACTCAACAACTCAACCCAAACCTGAATTCAACCCAAAACCTGAGTGAAACACAGAGGTCTGACCCTCCCAATGGATCAAAACACCCTCTTAGGGGTTCAAAACCCTAAAAACAAAAAGGGTTTTTTTTTTTGTTGTTTTTTTTGCTTTTTTTTTTTTTTAATTGTAATTTTAGTGCTTTACAATACCTCCACAGAGATCTCCTTGGGGGTCAGGGGCCACTTGTGCTCGTACTTGTCCTTCCCTGTGGGGTCGGCGGGGACCGGGACGGGCACCGGGGTCGGGGTCGAGTTCTCGGGCCGCACGCCCAGGCTGGGTTTGCTCACCAAATTCTGCACAGATTTCACCATGTTCTTTAAATCCTCGGGGTAGGGAGTGGGGTAACGCTTCAGGTTGATCTCCACCTGGGGGAAAAGGCAGAAAAAAGGGAGTTAAAATAGGGAATGGAAGCGGAAATATGGGAGGGAAACTGGGTGTGGTTTAAGCCAGTTAAAGGTTTTGACCCCATTGATGTTTTAACCCCAGATTTGAGGGGGTTGGTGTTGTCTGGGGGAATTTTACCCCCAAATTTGGGGGTTCTGTGGGAAATTTGGGACATTTGAACACCAAATTTGGGGGTTCTGGGAGGTTTTATGGGTTTGACCCCAAATTTGGGGGTTCTGGGGGGAATTTGGGACATTCAAACACCAAATTTGGGGGTTCTGGGGAGGTTTTATGGGTTTGACCCCAAATTTGTGGGGGGTTGGTTTTTGGTTTTATCTGGGGAGATTTTANACGCTTCAGGTTGATCTCCACCTGGGGGAAAAGGGAGAAAAAAGGAGTTAAAGTTGGGAATGGAAGCAGAAATATGGGAGGAAACTGGGTGTGGTTTAAGCCCGTTAAAGGTTTTGACCCCATTGATGTTTTAACCCCAAATTTGGGGGTTCTGGGAGGGGGTTTGGGACATTTGAACCCCAAATTTGGAGGTGTTTGTGTTATCTGGGGGGATTTTACTTCAAATTTGGGGGTTCTGGGGAGTTTTTATGAGTTTGATACTGGATTTAAACTCCCCAACAAGCAGAAAAAAAAATGCAATTTTGGATTTCAGCTGCAAATTTTCCGTCCATGGGAATGTTTCAGAGGCAAAAACATGATGGATTTGGGAAATAAAACTGCATCAAGTGCTGGCATCCAGCTCCGAGCCAGGAGAGAATAAACATTGCAGAGCAGGAGAGAAAAATGTTGAATTCTATGAGTGGGATGTCACTTCCCATAAAGAATTCCAGCAGAAAAAAAGATGAATCAGGGCTGGGAAAGCAGCACTGNTTGAATTCTATGAGTGGGATGTCACTTCCCATAACGAATTCCAGCAGAAAAAAGATGAACCAGGGCTGGGAAAGCAGCACTAAAGCTCTGCTGCAGCGATGGGTGGATGAAATGTTTTTCAGGGGTGGCACTTGGTGTTTCCCTGAGCTCAGGTCATGGTTTGAGGGTGAGGCAAAGAGCAAATCCTCAGGAATTCCAGCCAGGGAGAGGGAATTCCAGCTGGGATGAGACAGAACATCCCAAATGGGGATTTCAGCCGGAGTTTCATCTCCTTTGGAGGGTGAATATCAAACTCTCAGGTTGGTTTTCTCACCCCAGATTTAAGTTGTTTAAAGTCCTTGCCCTCTAAAAGCCCCGAGTCACGTTGGTATAAAAAAGCAGAGTCCTCAAGGTTCTGTTTTCAGGTTTCTCGTGTTGTTTATTATTTGATATCTCAGAGTTTTCTCTCTCCCAGCCGAGGTCTGGGCAGGGCTGGGACATGAGGGGACGGCCCCCAATGGGGTCACCTCACATTGATACAGATAACCACGGGTGGGGTATTTACAATTTCACACCAATGCCCAGGGCTCACACTAAAAGGGTCATTTCTGCTCTGA
>SWJQ01001105.1:112325-129999 GCA_007252995.1 Zosterops borbonicus | reverse complement strand
AACTGGACACAGCACTCAATGTCCATCCTAAACTGGACACAGCACTCAGTGTCCATCCCGAACTGGACACAGCACTCAATGTCCATCCCAAACTGGACACAGCACTCAATGTCCATCCTGAACTGGACACAGCACTCAGTGTCCATCCTAAACTGAGACACCCAGAGCTGGACACAGCACTCAAGGTGTGGCCTCACCAGTGCCCAGGACAGGGGAAGAATGACCCCCCTGCTCCTGCTGGCCACACCATTCCTGATACAATGTGTCATAATTATGGACATGAAAAGACCACACTCACCCGTTGGGTTGAAATGAGGAAAAAAAGACACAGTTTGTTGTGGTTTAGGGTTTATGTAGGATTGGAAACCTGGTTGAGGATTGGTAGGTGAAAAGAACACCTTCCTGACCTCAATGGTCAGTTCAGAAATCCATCACAGAGAGGAATGGACACAATCTCCATTGTTTTGAGGGACTGCAAGGGAAGGTGTGTAAACAATCCTCAGAAGGCGACACTGATGGCTGGTCCTGCCAGGGAATCCTCAGAATTCCCTGAAATTGCTGCTCTCCAGCAGCCAAATGGGTCAGGGAAATGCTCCTTGGGACTCATCCAAAGGCTGTGCCAAGTTCTGCTCCAGCTGCCCTTTAAACCAGGCTCTGCAGCCACAATTCAAAAGGATTTTGGGGAAGGAGAAAGGCTCTGTTGTTCACCTCCTTGGTGGGAACTGGATGGGAATTCTGTAAAACTCAGGATGAGCACATTCCCCTTTCCCTGCTGATAACACACCCAGAAAGGAGATAAGCCCACTGTGAGCTGCCATGGCCCAATCCATCAGGAAATGTGATCTTCCATTTCCCAATCCATCAGGAAATCTGATTTACCACATCCCAATCCATCAGAAAATCTGATCTGCCACGTCCCAATCCATCAGAAAATCTGATCTGCCATGTCCCAATCCATTAAGAAATCTGATCTGCCATCCCCAGATGTTTCCCTGGCAGTGAAGGATGACTTTATCCAGTATTTTATTGGGAAGGTGATGCCTGGCCCAGCCCTTCCCAGCTGTTTTCCTGCCTCTCCTCATCAGGAGATGGGAAAATAAAACCACCCAAATCCCTGTGGAGTTTTATTTCTCCTCTGAGGTGGGAGAGCTGCACTTCAGGAAGGGGTTTTCCATCCCCACGGATCATAGATCAGGCACAAAGGGAAGCTGACAGGAACAGCCCTAATTCTGACAGTGCTGATTTAGGTAAAACATCATGAACCTGCCTGTCTGTGCTGCTGGGAGAAATTCCCATTATTCCTGACAGCTTTAAGGCAAAGCAGACACAAATCAGCTGCTGGTCAGGTGGGAACCCACTGGAACAGGGGCAGTTCATGGCCCGAGGAAAATCAGGAATATTTTTAGAGAGGAGAGGTGTAGTAGGAGGAGTAATTCCCATTCCCACCCATCCAAGCTGCATTTCCTACAGCCACAGCAGGCAGGGAATGGCCCAAAAAAAGCAGCCCAAATCCCTGGGGTCACCTCCAGGCACTGCTTGTTCAACATCAGGACAAATCTCTACAAAGTTACAGAGATTTTTATTTTTATTTTCTAAAGCCTGTCAGAACCTGCTACTAAATTTTCCATGAAATATTCCATGAAATATTCTATTAAATATTCCATGAAATATTCCATTCCCAATCAGGATCCAGCTGTTGGAAGCAGCACAATTGCCCTGGAATTATTCCAACCCAGGCAGAAACAAATGGACCTTCAGCCCCTGAGTTATCCTGCCTGGCAAAAGGAATTTTGCAGACCAAGGAATCCCAATATCCCAGACTGGTTTGGGGTGGGAGGGACCCCTAAAGCTCATCCAGGGACATTTCCCACCAGCCCAGGCTGCTCCAAGCTTTGGACACTTCCAGGGATGGAGCAGCCACAGTTTCACCCGTGCCAGACCTTCCCTGTCCTCTCCCTCCCAGATGATCTCAACTCTTCCAGTTCCAACCTTTTCCCTCTTGTTCTTCCACTCCAGATCCTGCTAAAACTCGGGAACACGAATCTGCTCTGGCATTTGCAGCATCTGTGCCCCAAACACCCCCCCCAGGCCCAGCTGTGGGTCCTGAATTCCTCCTGGCACCTTCCAGATCCTGCAGGGACACACCTCCAACCTTTGGTGAGTCAACGGGAATTCGGATTTTGGGATTTTGGGATTTTGGGTGGAATGTTTGGTTAAGCCGAGCCAATTGTGAGTTCTGAGAGTGTCCTTTGAGCAGAAATCCCCCCCAAAAATGAGGGTGGAGCTCCCCAGCAGAGCACAGAAGTGCTGTCATGCAGGAACATTCCCTCCTCCACATCTCCAGTCCCTGCGTGACAACAACGGGCTCTGGAGGGGACATTCCCAGCGCTGGAATTTGGGAGGAAAAGTCCCAGCAGGAATTCTGAGTCAGAGAGCCGAGCTCAGTGTGATGGGGGACACTCTGCCCTCGTTAGAGGAGAGGGAATTTTTCACTGGAAAAGCACAAGTGGATCCCACCTGCTCTGCAATTCCCCTTTGGAGCAGGGGCTGTGCCTTTGGAAATGTGATTAAGGCTCCACGACAAACCCCGGAGTTAAAAAAGGTTAAAAAAAACGGGATTTCCCTTCATTTGGAACAATCCGAGAAATAAAAAAAGGTTTAAAAATTTTTTTTAGAACGCAAATTGGATTTAAATCCATCCTTTTGCAGCATCCAGGAGATCTCGGAGGTTTCGCTTGGAGGAGAATTTGCTGCTCCACAGAGATTTGGGGAGCAGAGATTTGTCCTTTAGTCATTCCCATCACTTAATTCCCAGCTTTTAACGCTCTCCACAAAAACCTCAATAATCCAAAACACTCCAAGGATGAGCCAACCTGGGCTTTCAGTGGCTGCAGCAGGAACAGGCCACAAAATGTGGATTATTTTTCCCAAATGGCACCACAAAGGGTGAATTCCCATGGGAACAGACCAAGGCTTGGGGCAGCCCGGGGGGTGGGAGGTGTCCCTGCCCTGGCACGGGGTGGGATGGGATCATTTTTTGGGGAATTTTGGAGAGAGCTGCAGAGCATCCTCTGAGCACTTCCCAAAATTCCAGACCCTGGAAAATCCTTCTGGCTTTCCAACAGAGCTCTCTGTGTTGTATTTTAGGAATTCTCCATCCCTGTGAGGCCACAGCCAGATCCTGCCGAGCTCCAAGCTCTGCCTGTTTCCATGGGAACAGATGGATTTTTTTTATTTTAATTTTTTTTCTCCCCAAAATTCTTCTGCTTTTTGCTGCTCTGCTCATCCAGATCAATTCTCACAAAAATCTTTGGTTTTCCTCTTGGAAAATTGGATATTTTTTACCTCCTTCCCCCCTCACTCTGAAAAATCCCCCAGGATTAAAAGTGACTCTCCAAAATTTAAACGTCACAACTTGAGGGTTGGAAATTATTTCGTCATTCAAGATATTTGTCTTGATTTATATTTGAAAAACCCAAATCTGCTCCTGAAGCAGAAGGGGGAAAAAAAAAGGGATTTTAATTAAAAAAAATTAAATTAATTTTTAAAATTTTAATTAAAAATAAAAGTGATAAAACTTGGACTCACTTTCCGATGGCGTTGGGCAGGATGGTGAGCTGGTTGTCATCCACCTTCAGAGTCGTCAGCCTCTTCAACAACCCTGCAGGGGGAAATTATGGATAAACAGCTCTCCCCTAAAAAAATTCCTGGAATCCCATAAGAGATGATTTGTCACCCTGAACAGCTCTGCCCTGGATTTTAGGATGTTTAAATTCCAACTGGATTTATTCCTGCCCTATGAAAACTCAATCCTGGCAGACAANTGAATTCCTCCTGGCACCTTCCAGATCCTGCAGGGACACACCTCCAACCTTTGGTGAGTCAACGGGAATTCGGATTTTGGGATTTTGGGATTTTGGGTGGAATGTTTGGTTAAGCCGAGCCAATTGTGAGTTCTGAGAGTGTCCTTTGAGCAGAAATCCCCCCCAAAAATGAGGGTGGAGCTCCCCAGCAGAGCACAGAAGTGCTGTCATGCAGGAACATTCCCTCCTCCACATCTCCAGTCCCTGCGTGACAACAACGGGCTCTGGAGGGGACATTCCCAGCGCTGGAATTTGGGAGGAAAAGTCCCAGCAGGAATTCTGAGTCAGAGAGCCGAGCTCAGTGTGATGGGGGACACTCTGCCCTCATTAGAGGAGAGGGAATTTTTCACTGGAAAAGCACAAGTGGATCCCACCTGCTCTGCAATTCCCCTTTGGAGCAGGGGCTGTGCCTTTGGAAATGTGATTAAGGCTCCACGACAAACCCCGGAGTTAAAAAAGGTTAAAAAAAACGGGATTTCCCTTCATTTGGAACAATCCGAGAAATAAAAAAAGGTTTAAAAATTTTTTTTAGAACGCAAATTGGATTTAAATCCATCCTTTTGCAGCATCCAGGAGATCTCGGAGGTTTCGCTTGGAGGAGAATTTGCTGCTCCACAGAGATTTGGGGAGCAGAGATTTGTCCTTTAGTCATTCCCATCACTTAATTCCCAGCTTTTAACGCTCTCCACAAAAACCTCAATAATCCAAAACACTCCAAGGATGAGCCAACCTGGGCTTTCAGTGGCTGCAGCAGGAACAGGCCACAAAATGTGGATTATTTTTCCCAAATGGCACCACAAAGGGTGAATTCCCATGGGAACAGACCAAGGCTTGGGGCAGCCCGGGGGGTGGGAGGTGTCCCTGCCCTGGCACGGGGTGGGATGGGATCATTTTTTGGGGAATTTTGGAGAGAGCTGCAGAGCATCCTCTGAGCACTTCCCAAAATTCCAGACCCTGGAAAATCCTTCTGGCTTTCCAACAGAGCTCTCTGTGTTGTATTTTAGGAATTCTCCATCCCTGTGAGGCCACAGCCAGATCCTGCCGAGCTCCAAGCTCTGCCTGTTTCCATGGGAACAGATGGATTTTTTTTATTTTAATTTTTTTTCTCCCCAAAATTCTTCTGCTTTTTGCTGCTCTGCTCATCCAGATCAATTCTCACAAAAATCTTTGGTTTTCCTCTTGGAAAATTGGATATTTTTTACCTCCTTCCCCCCTCACTCTGAAAAATCCCCCAGGATTAAAAGTGACTCTCCAAAATTTAAACGTCACAACTTGAGGGTTGGAAATTATTTCGTCATTCAAGATATTTGTCTTGATTTATATTTGAAAAACCCAAATCTGCTCCTGAAGCAGAAGGGGGAAAAAAAAAGGGATTTTAATTAAAAAAAATTAAATTAATTTTTAAAATTTTAATTAAAAATAAAAGTGATAAAACTTGGACTCACTTTCCGATGGCGTTGGGCAGGATGGTGAGCTGGTTGTCATCCACCTTCAGAGTCGTCAGCCTCTTCAACAACCCTGCAGGGGGAAATTATGGATAAACAGCTCTCCCCTAAAAAAATTCCTGGAATCCCATAAGAGATGATTTGTCACCCTGAACAGCTCTGCCCTGGATTTTAGGATGTTTAAATTCCAACTGGATTTATTCCTGCCCTATGAAAACTCAATCCTGGCAGACAAAAAAATCCTGGGATTGGTGGGGAGATGTGGAAGGACGGGATGGAAAATGGGAGACATTAAGAGTGTCAATAATTAGCAGCGTTAATTAGCGACCGACGTTGGGATCGGAGTAAATGGATTTAAAGTTGAGGAATTTTACAGTTCCCTGTTCAAAGGGGAAGGGAAAAGCAGATCTGAGGAAATATCCCAGTGGACTGAGGGGTGTCACTCTGCTCCCAAAACTTCCACAGATCCTAAAGAGTCCAGGGATTCCCTGTGTGTGATACAGTCAAAATAAAAATTAATTTCATACTTTGAATTATTTTCTTTTCCCACTGTGAATGAGCAGCAATCCCATCATCACTCTCAGACTGTTTTTTTTACATTTAAATCAAATTAATTTTGTCCTGCCCTATGAAAACCCAACCCTGGCAGAAAACCAGGGGACCAAAATCCTGGGATTGGCGGGGAGATGTTGAGGAACGAGATGGGAAATGAGAGACATTAAGAGTGTCAATAATGAGCAGCGTTAATTAGCGACCCACGTTGGGATCGGAGTAAATGGATTTAAGTTGAGGAATTTTACAGTTCCAGGTTCAAAGGGAAGGGAAAAGCAGATCTGAGGAAATATCCCAGTGGACAGAGGGGTGTCCCCACTCTGCTCCCAAAACTTCCACAGATCCTGAATAATCCAGGAATTCCCTGTGTGTAATGCAGTCAAAATAATAATTAATTTCATACTTTGAATTATTTCCTTTGTATTTCCTTTTCCCACTGTGAATGAGCAGCGATCCCTTCATCACTCTCAGACTGATTTTTTTACATTTAAATCAAATTAATTTCGTCCTGCCCTATGAAAACCCAACCCTGGCAGAAAATCACAGGGCAAAAATCCTGGGATTGGTGGGGAGATGTTGAGGAATGAGATGGGAAATGAGAGACATTAAGAGTGTCAATAATGAGCAGCGTTAATTAGCGACCCACGTTGGGATCGGAGTAAATGGATTTAAAATTGAGGAATTTTACAGTTCCGTGTTCAAAGGGGAAGGGAAAAGCAGATCTGAGGAAATATCCCAGTGGACAGAGGGGTGTCCCCACTCTGCTCCCAAAACTTCCACAGATCCTGAATAATCCAGGAATTCCCTGTGTGTGATGCAGTCAAAATAATAATTAATTTCATACTTTGAATTATTTCCTTTTCCCACTGTGCATGAGCAGCAATCCCATCATCACTCTCAGACTGATTTTTTTACATTTAAATCAAATTCATTCTGTCCCTCTTGGCTTCTTTTCCTTAAAACAGCAAAGCAGAATTCTGCTCCTGATTTACAAAATGGGACTGTCCAGACACTGTTTTTTCTGCCTCCTTTGGGATTTAGTGACAGGCTTTGCTCCATCATTATAAAATATCGTAATTCCAAAATAAAATAGAATAAAATAAAATAGAATCAAATCAAACAAATGAAATAGAATAGAATAGAATAGAATAGAATAGAATAGAACAGAATAGAATAGAATAAACTAAACTAAAATAAAACAAATAGAATAAAATAGAAGCAAATCAATAAAATAAAATAAATAGAATAGAGTAGAGTAGAATAGAATAGAATAGGTAGAATAGAATAGAATAGAGTAGAATAGAATAGGATAAAATAAAATAAAATAAAATAAAATAAAATAAAATAAAACAAAATAAATAGAATAAAATAAAATAAATAAAATAGAATGACATAAATAAAAGAAAATTGAATAAAAGAAAATAGAATGAAATAAATAAATAGAATAAAATAGGATAAAATAAATAGAATAGAATAAAATAAAATAATAAAATAAAATAAAACTACATAAAACAAAACAAAACAAAATAAATAAAATAAAACAGGATAAAATAAAAGAAATAAACGAAAAGTAAATAGAATAAAAGAAAATAGTATGAAATAAATAAATAGAATAAAATAGGATAAAATAGAATAAAATAGGATAAAATAGAATAAAATAGAATAGAATAGAATAAAATAAAATAAAATAAAATAAAATAAAATGGAATAAATAAATAATAAAATAAATAATTTTTTAAAAATTAAAAAAATCAATAAAATGGAGAGGAACCCCTGGCCTCCCCTCACCGATGGAGTCTGGCAGCTGCTGCAGCATGTTGGAGGAGAGGAGCAGATCCTCCAGCCCCTCGCAGCCCGAGATGTCCAGGTCGACCGTCTCGATCCTGTTTTTGGACACATCCAGGTACACGAGCTGTTTTAACTTCCCTATAGACTTAATAGCACGTGAGACACAGTTACTTGAGCAGACAGAGCTGTTAATTAGAGCGTTAATTAGAGACAGACACACAAATCCGGTTTATCTGGAGTTATCTCTGGGTCACGGCTCTGCCCGCGGAAGCCAAAATTAACCCCCCAAAGTTAATTAATGTGCTCCAAATTCATTAAACCCAATGGAATTTGGCGTTCCTGGCCATGCAGGTGAGGTATTTCTCCATCTGGACACAGATCTGAGGGATATTCTTAATTTCCACCTCCCACTAAAGCAGGTGGAGCTTTTCCGTGTTGAACCATCTCGTAACTTTTATAATAATTAATTAATCATTAATTAATTAATTACTATCTGCACCCACCCAAGGAAATGCTGGTGCATTGTGTTCCCTGCCAGGCCCCCAGATCACCCCAAAATCCCCCGAGATAAATGTCCATACCCCAGGTAGAACTTGCAAGGAATTGTTGTCCATCCACAGCTCCCTCAGGTTCTGGATTTGTTCGAGGACCTCAGGCTGAGGGAAAGAATAAATAAATAATTGTGGGCAGCTAAAGAAAGCACCGTTCCTTGAGTTAAATCAAAATCAAGATTTTCTTTAAAAAGAAAATTTATTTTTTTATTTATTTAAAAAAATAAACAATAAATTTTTAAATTTTTTTAAAATTTATTTTTTATTTCTTTAAAAAATAAAGCTTCCCTCTTCACTTCCCATTGGGGAGATTTATTTTTTTTTTTTCAAAGCCTGTCAAGACCTGGTATTAAATGTTCCATGAAATATTCCATGAAATATCCCAAAAATTCCAAAGCAGGATCCAGCTCCTGGAAGCAGCACAATTGCCCTGGAATTATTCCAACCCAGACAGAAAAAAAATGGACCTTCAGCCCCTGAGAGAAACCTCGAGTTATCCCACCTGCTCTGGTTGGGAATGTTGCCATTCCCAGAAAAAAAAAAAATCTGATTTTCCACTTGCCCAGGGAATTGTCCCTCCTGCTCTGGTTGGGAATGTTGCAATTCCCAGAAAAAAATCTGATTTTCCCCTTGCCCAGAGAATTGTGGGAGAAGCTCCTCATGAGATAAGAACAAAGCTGATGAACAGGAGAACTCAGTCCTNAGCTCCTCATCAGATAAGAACAAAGCTGATGAACAAGAGAACTCAGTCCGTGTTTTCTACATCTCCACATAATGAGTTCCTATTAAAAAACGAGTGAGGAGCGTTTTAAAGCTGATTTATTTTGCCTCTGTTAATTCCATTGAAATTCTGCTGCCCTGCAATGATTAAAACCACTTCTCGTTTCCAGGCTAAATTGATTAATGGTCATTTGATACTATTTTGTTCCTCTGCTGATTAATGTTCCTTTATCCCTCTGGAGGTCATTATGGGTAATCAGAATTTCCCCTCTCAACTTTAATTTGCTTTTCAATCCCTCTCATTAACGGACACCTTTCTTCCAGGCCTGTACAGAGCACGCTTGGATGGGGGATTCCTTGGATTATAAATTCCCGGGATGATGGAATTTCCCATTATTGTGGAGCACCTTGGGATATTCCACGTTATGGCACAGCGTGACCCAGTGGTGGGTGGTGTTAAAGTGCCATTAAAAGGTGTTAAAATGTCATTAAAACCTGATTTGTCTCTGTTTGAGCCTGTTTGGGGAATTATCCTCGTTTTCCACATAGGTTGATACAAGTGGAATAGAGCAGAGTGGGAATGGGAATGGGAATGGGAATGGGAATAGGACAGAATAAAATAAAATAGAACTGAATAAATAGCAACAGGAAGATAATAGGAAAAGGACAGAAAAGGAATAGGAATAAGAATAGGAATAGGTATAGGAATGGGAACACAAACAGGTGTAGGAATAGGAACATGAACAGGAATAGGAATAGGAATAGGACAGAAAAGGAATAGGAATAGGAATAGGAACAGGACAAGGAATAGGAATAGGGACACAAACAGGAATAGGAACAGGAACAGGAATAGGAACAGGAATAGGAACAGGAACAGGAATAGGAACAGGAATAGGAATAGGACAAGGAATAGGAACAGGAACAGGAATAGGACAGAAAAGGAATAGGAATAGGAATAGGAATAGGAATAGGAATAGGAATAGGAATACAAACAGAAATAGGAACAGGAACAGGAACAGGAATAGGAACAGGAATAGGAATAGGACAAGGAATAGGAACAGGAACAGGAATAGGACAGAAAAGGAATAAGAATAGGAATAGGAATAGGAATAAGAATAGGAATAGGAATAGGAATAGGAATAGGAATAGGAATACAAACAGAAATAGGAACAGGAACAGGAACAGGAACAGGAATAGGAATAGGAATAGGAATAGGAATAGGAATAGGAATAGAATAAAATACAATAGAACAGAATAAATAGGAACAGGAATAGAATAGTAACAGGAATAGGAATAGGAACAGGATTAGGATAAAATAAAATAGAATGGAATAACTAGAAACAGGAATAGAATAGGGATAGGAATAGGAATAGGAATAGGAATAGCTATAGGGATAGAATGAGAGAACAGGAGCTTTAAATCCCCTTTTTTTCCAGGTGGGAGCAAAACCAGCACCACTTTTCCTGCCCCTTCCCACTGTCCCTTGGCCTCTTGGCCCGTTTGGCTCCTGGAATTTAATTCCAGTCCCTACATTTTTTTTTGAGCAGCTGCCTGAAAAATGAGTGAACTTGGGAATTCTGGCCCTGACAGGAGGATGGGACCACCCCTCTCCTGACCTCTCACTAATATCTGCCAGGGAAATTTATAGAATTTTGTCCCCAATTTCTTTTCAAAATCCAAACCACCCCCAGAGGAGACGCTCCGAACTCGGGGAAGGATTTTTAATTCCTCCAATTAAAATTCCAAGCAGCGCTCCCGAAAAATTTCCCCCTCTGTTTATCCAGGCTGAAGATTTTAATTAAAAACGGGGAGTTAAATCCTCTCTTCTTCCTCTTTATTCCTGCAGGGAATAAATGATCAGCCTGGAGCAGGGCTGGGAGCTGCTCCATAAAACAGATGTAGAGACTTTTTGTGCGGCTTTTTTAGCGCCAGGTGACATTTCAGGGCTTGTTTGGAGTGGAATTATCTCAGTTTTAACTAAAGCTGCAGGAGTTATTCCCTCGTAGGGCTGTAATTCCCCATCCTGTTCATCCCCAGCTCCCGATTCTTGTGCTGACAGCAGAGAAAATTCCCCAAAAAAGATTTAAATCTCAGGGAAGTTAACTCGGATGCTGGGGATGAGTTAAGGACAGAAATTCCTTTGAGAGAGTCCAAAATTGATATTTTTTTGGATTATAGAATCCCACACTGGTTTGGATTGGAGGGAAATGTGATCAAGGCCACAATTCCATAAAACCTTCCCAGGAAAAGTTTAATTTCCCATTCCCAGAGCATCCAAATAAAACCCCCCTAAATTTTCCCCAGTAAAAAATTGCATTTCTTACCAGCTCAGAGAACTCATTATTGCCCAGATCGAGCCTCTCCAGCTGAGTCAGTTTGTGCATTGACCTGCAACACAGGAGGAGGAGGAAAGGCCCAAAAATGAGATTTTTAAACTGGTAAAAAGTCAGCCAGATTTTGGGGGCGTAAAAATGAAGCTGCGCTGATACCGTGATGGCAAAATAAAATAAAATAAATAAAATAAAGAATGGCAGCAGTTGGGTGCTGGTGCAAATTTCAACAATATAATATATAATATATAATATATAATATATAATATATAATATATAATATATAATATAAAAGATACAATATAATATATAATATACAATATACAATATATAGTATAGAATATGGAATATATAAAGTACAATATAAAATACAATATATAATATACAATATATAATATATATAATACAAAATAATATATAATATATAATATACAACATACAATATAATATATATTATATATTATATAATATATAATATATAATATATAATATATAATATATAATATATAATATATAGTATATAATATATAATATATAATACAATATACAATATAATATATATTATATTATATATAATATATAATATATAACGTATAATATATAATAAAAATAACTGAGGTTATTGAACTCAAAAGCCAGTAACAGTTATTTTCATATAAAAAAATTAACCAAATCCTGTTGGATTTTTTGCATATTTTCTCAGGGAAAATGCCCCATGTTGTATCAATAAGAAATTGAAATGAAATATAACAGCAATTGTGGCTTTTTGAGAGGAATTTATGCATTTGCTTTTTTTTATAGACCAATAGAAATTATTTGGACTCTTGAGCCACATCCCCTTGCTCTGAAATTCAGCTTTAATCAAATTCAAAGTTAATAAATCAATTTTTTCCCTTTGTTTCCACGAACAAAACCAGAGCAGGGTTTTATCCCGAGCGCAGAATTTCTCCTGCTCCAAACCCCACACTGGGTTTGGTGAAAAAAAACAAGGATAAAAATAATGAAATTATTTGACATGAACTGCACCCAGAGGTTGAGAGGCCTCCTGAGGTGAGCAGAACCTCATCAAAAAAAATTAGCGGAGCTTTAATTGCTGCCACCTAAAATATCAACCAATTTATCTCTGCAATTTGTGCCAGAGGTAAAAGTTGATTATTATTGAAAGGCTGAAAAGCAGAGCAAGTTGAGCGTCTCAACTTGGTTGTGCTGTGGTTTTATTGCCAGGAAATTTCATTTTTTCCTTTGGTAAAATGGGGAAATAAAGTCAAATAAAATGGGAATTCAACTCCGCGGGAGCAGGAAAATAAACTCCACAGAAATAGAAAATAAGTTCCCCAGAAATGGGAAATAAACTACACAGAAATAGAAAATAAACTCCACAGGAACACAAAAATAAACTCCACAGAAATTGGAAATAAAGCCCATGGAAATAGGAAATGAACTACACAGAAATAGGAAATAAATCTCACAAAAGCAGGAAATAAACTCCATGAGAACACAAAAATAAACTCCACAGAAATAGGAAATAAGCTCCACAGAAATAGGAAATAAATGACAGAGAAATAGGAAAATAACCTCTACAGGAAGAGGAAAAACTCCATGGAAACATGGAAATAATCCCATGGATATAGGAAATAAATCCCCCATAGTTTTCCTAAAGCAAAAAATGGGAAAAACTTTTTTTTCCTAAAGCAAAACAACAGGAAAAGCTTTTTTTTCCTAAAACCAGACAATAGGAAATCATCATCATCAATCATCGTCATCAATCATCAATCATCAATCATCATCAATCATCAATCATCATCATCATCAATCATCATCATCGTCAATCATCATCATCAATCATCAATCATCATCATCATCATCATCAATCATCAATCATCATCAATCATCATCATCAATCATCATCATCATCAATCATCATCATCATCAATCATCAATCATCATCAATCATCACCATCATAATCATCAATCATCATCATCATCCTCAATCATCATCGTCAATCATCATCATCCTCATCATCATCAATCATAATCGATCATCATTATCATCATCAATCATCATCAATCATCATCAATCATCATTATCATCATCAATCATCATCAATCATCATCAATCATCCTCAATCATCATCGTCAATCATCATCATCATCATCATCATCAATCATCATCAATCATCATCATCATCAATTATCATCATTGTCAATCATCATCAATCATCATCAATCATCATCATCATCAATCATCATCATTGTCAATCATCATCAATCATCATCACCATCACCATCATCTTCTTCTCGTAAAGACTATTAAATCAATTCCTTTTATTCCCGACCCCGAGCAGGAGGAGAAGCCCAAGGATGAAACATTTTGGGAGATCGCACCGATGGCAAAAACAGAGCTGGAAAAATCTGATTATTTCAGGAATTTCAGCAGAGCTGGAAAAATCTGATTATTTCAGGAATTTCACCTTGAAAGCCCCAAAGAACGGAACAGTCAAAACAAACGTCTGCGGATGAGATCAAAGCGACGGTTTCGTCGTTTGGTGATAAAATGTCCCATTTCTGGCTGATTTCAGCCCATTTCCCCAGTTCCCAGGTGCCCCAGGGAACACATTCCCCACACAAACACTGAAATGTCTCCACTAAATTCTGGATATTTTTAGATAAATGTCATTATTTTTTAGATAAATATCATTTTTTTTTAGATAAATATAATTATTTTTAGATAAATGTCCTTATTTTCTAGATACATATAATTATATTTTAGATAAATATATATTTTTAAAAATAAATATTATTTTTAGATAAATATCATTATTTTAGATAAATGCCATTATTTTTTAGATAAGTGTAATTATTTTTTAGATAAATATCATTATTTTCTAGATAAATGTCATTTTTAGATAAATATCATTATTTTTAGGTCCTCTCATGCCATTCACTTAGGACATGCACATCCCTTAGGACTTGACTTTGCACCTTAAACCTCAAATATTGACACGACTTTGCATCTTAAATTCCAAATTTTGACTTGACTTTCCACGTTAAATCCCAAATTTTGACTTGACTTTTCACCTTAAATCCCAATTTTTGACATGACTTTATACCTCAAATCCCAAATATTGACTTGACTTTCCACTTTAAATCCCAAATTTTGACTTGACTTTGCACCTTAAATCCCAATTTTTGACTTGACTTTCCACGTTAAATCCCAAATTTTGACACAACTTTGCACCTTAAATCTCAAATTTTGACTTGACTTTGTACTTTAAATCCCAAATCTTGACTTGACTTTCCACCTCAAATCCCAAATTCTGACTGCGCTCCCTTCAGAATTCCCATTTTTTTGAGGGCTGCAACTTCTCCTCTCCACAAATTAATCCCAAAATCCAAGAAAAATCCTTTTTTAAAATATATTTTTCCTCTCCTTTGGAAACCATCCATTGCACGTCTGGAAACCAATTCCTGCTGCCAAAAAAATTCCCAAAGATCTACGACTTTATCGGGAGCCGCTGAGTCGGAGGGTGAGAACAGCAAATCCAGGGATTTTCTCATCCCTCCAGTGACTCACCAGCTCCAAGGGAGGGCCCTGAAAATCCAAAATCCTTCAATTTTCCTGATGACTTTGGGAAGAAATCCCAAAACAGAACTTTGGGAAGGTGTTTTTTCTCTGCCCTGGGCTGGACTTTATTCCAAAATCTTTGGAAAATTCCAGGAGATTCCAGATTTTTCCTGAGCTAAAATTAAAATAAACCCCAACAAACCAAAAAAGCAGAAATATTCCTGAATATTTCTGATGGCTTTAACAGGAGATTAAAATAAAATTCAGTTTTGGAGCATCAAGTCTGTTGAACGTGAAGAGAAATGAATATTTAGGACAGGGGTTATTCCTACCCCCAAAAATATCTTAAAATAGCAGATGTTTATCTTAAAATAGCAGATGTTTATCTTAAAATAGCATAAAATATCAGACATATATCTTAAAATATCAGATGTTTATCTTAAAACAGCAGATATTTATCTAAAAATATAAAATAGCAGATATTTCTCTTAAAATAGCAGATACTTGTCTTAAAATATCAGATACCTTAAAATAACAGATATTTGTCTTAAAATATCAGATATTTATCTTAAAATAGCAGATTTTTAATCTTAAAAGAGCAGATACTTGTCTTAAAATAGCAGATATTTTTCTTAAAACATATATTTATCATAAATATCACATATTTGTCTTAAAATAGCAGTTATTTATTTTAAAATAGCAGATTTTTATCTTAAAATAGCAGATATTTGTCTTAAAATGTCAAATTTTGGCTTTTGAGTTGCACTCAACTGACGAGCCATTGTCCATCTTCTCTTGTATTATGGAATCATTAATTTTTTTTTTTTTTTTTTTTTTTTCTAAAAAATCATCTGTAGAATTTAATTTATAAATGCAAAATAAAATAATTTATCACAGGAAGCCCCCACTGCATCGCTGCCAATCCAAACCTTTGGCACTTTGGGAATTTCCAGGTGAATAAATGTAAATAATCCCCAGCACTTACTTTGGTAGAGTTTTCAAGTGGTTTTCTCTCAACTCCAAAATTCGCAATTTGACAAGTCTGGAAATAGGAGAAAAAATATTTAATGACTTCAAAAAGTCCATCAGAATGGTTTGAAATTATTTTATTTTCATTTTAAGAAGTTTATTTTATGCAAATAAAAATGATCCAATGTCTATTTTTTATGGGGCTGGATCCAGCACAAAAATAAGAGAGAAATAATTCCATGTAATGTCTGCCCTTATCTGAATTTTCCTGAAAACCTCTGACATCTCTCAGGTTTTCACAGGGATTTTAAATTAGTTTTATTCATTTTTATTTTCATTCATTTTATTTTCATTCATTTTATTCTCATTCATTATATTCATGGCTCCAGCAAGGCAAACACAGGAAATCAAAATAAAAATAATAAAATAAATAAATAAATAAAATAAAATATAAATTATATAATTATTTATAGTATACATGTTATTTAATATAGTATATTATATATAATATACTATACATAATATTTTACATTTTATATTTTATATTTTATATTTTATATAATATTTAATATACATATACAAATAATATAATATTTAATATACATACACAATATATACATTAGGTATAATATATCTATAACGTATAATATATAATATACAATATACAATATACAATATATACTATATAATATATAATATATAATGTATAATATATGCTATATAATATATAACATATAATATATAATATATACTATATAATGTGTTATATTAGAAATACATATTATAAAGTTGGCTTTTTGCAAATATTAAAATGAATGCTGTACGTATAATGTTAAAAAAACTTTGTGTAAAATGCTCTTTGTATTTAACTCAGAGAATGGTCAAAATCCATTTTGTATCTAACTCAGAGAATGGTCAAAATGCTTTTCGTAACTCAGAGAAGGGTAAGGATAATCAGGAAATCCTTCACATTTCTGGATTATCCCATCCAGGTGAAGACACCAGAACCCCCAAGGAAGGATTTGTTGCCTCTCCTTTATCAGGGAGTGGGGACTGCAGGATGGAGCCAAAGGAGAAATAAACCAAATAAAAAACCCACCTAAACTCAAAGGAATATTTAAATAATACATGAAGGTCTGTGCAATGTTTCTGAGATGGTGAAGTGAATCAACCTTTCTTTTATTCTGTCTCTTAATTGTCTTTTTTATTAAACTTTTTAAGAACAAAATGAACTTCACCTTTTTATTTTCACATCACTTTTCCCCAAACTGCCCAACCCACCTCACCCCTGACACAACCCTCACTCTCCAAACCCCAGGACTGAGAAACCAAAAATCTGAATTTTTTTGGGTTTATTTTTCCAAGTTTTGATCTGGGAGCCTGAGCCGGGTTCAAACCGACAGGAATGTGCTGCGGTGACTCATTCTTACCTCCCAAAGTTAGCTGGAAGAAACTCCAAAAAGGCATCATTGAGATAGAGCTGGGTCAGATTTAGAAGTTGTGTGAAGCCATCTGGCAGCCTAAAAAAACACAGCAAACCTTAATGCTCCCCCCGAGTTGCCATGGGGATAATAACAATGTATATTTAGCAGCAGAAAGGTGACTTTCTCTCTCACCTTCCTCTTCTACCCAAATTCTCCTGAAGAACTCACTTTTAACAGACTTTTTTTTTTTTCTTTTTGCCTGTTCCCATCTCCCCTGCAGTGCTCCAGACAGGAAATGCAGAGGCACATTCAGGGGAGAGCAGAATTTTCTCTCTTCCTGCTTGAGGGATTTAAACCCAAGATCTTTCCTTTCCTTTCCTTTCCTTTCCTTTCCTTTCCTTTCCTTTCCTTTCCTTTCCTTTCCTTTCCTTTCCTTTCCTTTCCTTTCCTTTCCTTTCCTTTCCTTT
>SWJQ01001105.1:71554-82065 GCA_007252995.1 Zosterops borbonicus | reverse complement strand
TACCTTTCTTCTTATTAAATTGTATTTCTGATTCAGAGCTTCTCACTCGTTTTGCTCTCAAACCACGACAGAAATGGCTTTAACAAAGAGCTGGAGCACAACCTGTGCTCCTCCTCCCCTTCCCCAAGGATCTGGGTTATCCACATTTTTCCTTCCCCAAGTTCAGCCCCCTGGAAATGGGTTTAAGGCAGGGCAGAGTTCACTCTGAGCTCTCCTTTCCCCCCTTTCATCACAGCAAGTTTCCCCGGAGTAACAACATTCCCCTTCTCCCCAAAGGTGCAAAAAATATCCCCATTCTCCTGCTCACACAAATGGAACAGAAAGACAGCAGCAACCATAGTGACAGAGTATTTTAGAATCCTGGGTCTATAAAAAGAGATGAAATCTGTATTTTAACCAGCTTGTTCCCCTGCTCAGAAACCTGACAACTTGCAGCCTGCAACGTTTTCTTGCTTTAAATCCCATTTTTAATATTTTTTTTTACAGCACATTCTGGAGTTTTCACTCTCCAAATTCGAGCTTGAAACAAAGAGAGGAAAAAAATAAATAAATTCCAGCTCTGTGCGTGTTTTAGCTGTGAAATTCAGTGCTGTTGTTATGAAATTTAATCCCATTAGTCACAAAATTCGTGGCTCTCAGGTCACATCCTGCTCAACCAGCAGGTGAATTATTTTAAGGAAATACTTTGGGATTCCAGCTGTTGGTTATTGGCAGCTGCCAAAACCAGGCTGGGAAGTGTTTCTGCTGGAGAACTTTTTAAACTGGAGGAATCTTCTTGTGTTTGGTGGAAGGCTGATCTCACACAGCCAGAAAAAAATAAAAAAAATAAAATTAATTCAGTCAAAATGCAAACAAAATTCAAAATGAGACAGAATGTTTCACTGGAGTTATTTTGGATCCCAAGCCATTTCCAGCACATTTCTCCTGGTTCAATCCTCTGCTGTTGTGGATTAATCCCATGTTCAGGCAAAGATAATAATAAAATTCCATTAATTTCCTTGATCATCTCCCAGTTCTATTGACCCAGGAATATCCCAGGAATGATCCCTGGAAGCTCCTCAGAGCTGCCATTGGCATTAAGAGGAAGGATAACAATGTTAATTCATAAATTCCAAAAATCTTTTGGCCTTTTTTGTACAAACCAGACATTTCTGCTCCTCCACTTGGCCTCAATCCTTCATTTCCCTGCTGGGAGTGCCCCGTGCTCCTGTAAATCCCCAAATCCTGCAATTCCCATTCCAGAGTTCCCATTTCACAGCCCAAGGGACAAGATCTCCCAGGAACACCCTGATGGGTTTGGTTTTTTTTTTTTGGCAGCAGGAAGAACGTTCAGCACTTCCCTGCAGAGCCCCCTCAGCTCTTTGGAAGGTGGGAACAGAAATTCCTGAATTATTTACACCTGGAAACTTGCTGGGAATACAGAGGAGTGGAAAGGATTTGGGAAGAGACAAGAGGATTTGGGAAAGCAAAGTCACAGTTCTGTGTCTGGGAGGATGGAGGGAAATATTCCAGTGGGAATATTCCAGTTCCTCACCGTGTTTATCCCCATGGAAGGAAATCTTTTTCCTGGGAGTCAAAGGAACCTGAGAACTCTCCTGGGATCATGGAATGGTTTGGGATGGGAGGGATCCTAAACTCATCCCAAGGGACACTTTTTATTGTCCCAGGGTGCTCCAAACTCCATCCAGCACCCCCTGAGCTCCACAGGGCAGAGCTGGGATGGAATTTAATCCCTGAAAACTCTCACTGTTGGAATTAGAGCCGCCACTGCTCACCCAGGACTATTAAATTTGAATTCCCGGTGAGTCGCACTGAGACAAAAAAAATACAAATAAACACTCAGGGAAAGAGACAAAAAAATACAAATAAACACTCAGGGAAGGAGACAAAAATACAAATAAAGACTCAGGGAAGGAGAGAGGAGCCGGAGTCTGGCAGCGGCTGAGATGAGCTGGAGCTGCTGAGCCAGGGCTGGGAGCTGTGTGAGCATCCACTCGGAACAGACGGAATTCTGAGGGAAGGATTTCACTTTGTCACTTCCCCTGAGAGCAAAGGAGCGATTATTTAGATGACAAAGAAACCTGTCTTCTGGATTTAGGAGATGATTATAGGAGATGTCAGTCTGCCAGAGAAAGAAGTTCCTCCTGGCTTNTTTTTTTTTTTTTTTTTTTTTTTTTTTTTTTTTATTTTTTTGTGACATGTTCCTGAGGTAATTTTTTTTGCGCTTTTAGGGAATTTTTTCTTAAGAGGAGCCGTCACTTTACAGAGAGAAAGGCAGAACCTGGGAGCTCTGCAAGGCTGAAGTGAGGCACAAAAATGGTCTTTAAAGCCAACTTGGGCAGGGTTTGGAATGGAAGGTGTGCCCACAGCAGGGTGGGCTCTGAGTCCCTTCCATCCCAAGCCATTCCATGATTTCACAATTGTGTTTTCACAAAAAGCACCAAATATTTTCCTCCTGGTTTATGCTCCGGGGCAGCAGCCCAGTTGTAACCCAAGGATTTCTTGCCTTGGTGCACGAGGAGCTGCTCCAAAGCTTTTGATGCATCTACAAAATAGTCTGGACTGGTTTTTAATCCTAAAAAAACCACGTCAGCCTGGCCCAATCCATGACTTCATGAGACTGGGATTGTATCAGAGACCAGGGGGGTGACAAACAGAATATTCCCTCCTTCCCTTCCAATACAAACCCCAAATATTCTGAAATATCCCAACACAAAACCCAGACGGGCCCAGCTCCCCCTTGGAGTGCAGGTTTTGCCCTTTCCAAATGGCTCTGCTGTGACTAAAGATGAGTCACAGCCCAAACCCCAGCTCTGAGCGCTCCGGTGGAATCAGGGCTGGAGTTTGGCATGGAAACGTCTCCTTGCAGGAATACACAAATCCTCCTGGAATTATACATCCATATCAACGGGGAACAGCCAAGCACCAGCATTCCAAATCACCTCCCCTTTGTATTTGGCCACGTTTAATTGTTTTGCTCTCTTATTGGTATACTTGGTGGCTCCCAGCTTTTCCACGAGCCACAGGAATACACAAACACATCCTCCTGAAATTCCACTTCCATGTCAATGTGGAACAGCCAAACACCAGCACTCCAAATCATGCTCCCCTTATATTTAGCTATGATTAATTGGTTTGCTCTCTTTTTTTTTGTATAATTGGTGGCTCCCAGCTTCTCCATGTGCAACAGGAGTACACAAACACATTCTCCTGAAATTCCACTTCCATATCAACATGGAACAGCCAAACACCAGCATTCCCAATCATCCCCCTCATATTTAGCCATGTTTAATTGGTTTGCTCTCCTCATTTGTATAATTGGTGGCTCCCAGCTTTTCCACTTTCCACAGGGGTACAAAAACATATCCTCCTAAAATTCCACTTCCATATCAACATGGAACCTCCAAACACCACAATTCCAAATCACCTCCCCTTCGTATTTAGCCATGTTTGATTGGTTTGCTTTCTTATTGGTATAATTGGTGGCTCCCAGCTTCTCCATGTGCAACAGGGGTACACAAACACATTCTCTTAAAATTCCACTTCCATATCAACATGGAACGTCCAAACACCACAATTCCAAATCACCTCCCCTTTGTGTTTAGCCAAGATTAATTGATTTGCTCTCCTTATTGGTATAATTGGTGGGCACAGGAATTCGTCCTAAAAGTACATTCTCCTAAAATTCCACTTCTATATCAACGTGGAACAGCCAAACATCAGCATTCCCAATCATCCCCCCTCATATTTACCCATGTTTAATTGTTTTTTTTTTCTCCTTATTTGTATAATTGGTGGCTCCCAGCTTCTCCACGAGCCACAGGGATACACAAACACATCCTTCTAAAATTCCACATCCGTATCAACATGGAACAGCCAAACACCACAATTCCAAATCACAGCCATCCTTAGATTTAGCCAGATTTAATTGGTTTGCCCTCTTTTTTTGTGTAATTGGTGGCTCCCAGCTTCTCCATGTGCAACAAGGGTACACAAACACATTCTCTTAAAATTCCACATCCATATCAATGTGGAACAGCCAAACACCACAATTCCCAATCATCCCTCCCTCATATTTACCCATGTTTAATTGCTTTGCCCTCTTTTTTTGTGTAATTGGTGGCTCCCAGCTTCTCCACGAGCCACAGGGATACACAGACACATCCTCCTAAAATTCCACTTTTATATCAACATGGAACAGCCAAACATCACAATTCTCAATCATCTCCCCTCATATTTAGCCAGTTTTAATTGGTTTGCTCTCCAACCTCAACTGCCTGGGAATTCTTCAACTCTGTCACTTCTGCTGTCTTTAAAACAGGTTGTAGGTGAGTTTCCTACGTATTCTGCGTGAATTTGCCACGTGTTCCACGTGAATAATTTCCTGTACGTTCCATGTGAATTTTTAATATTTTATGTGAATTTCCCACACATTCCGTGTGAATTTCTAATGTTTTATGTGAATTTCCAATGTTTTATATGAGTTTCCTACACATTCCATATGAAATTTTAATGTTTTATGTGAATTTCCCACATTTTTTATGTGAATGTCCTACATATTCCATACGAATTTTTAATGTTTTATGTGAATTTCCCACATTTTTTATGTGAATTTTTAATATTTTATGTGAATTTCCCACACATTCCATGTGAATTTCTAATGTTTTATGTGAATTTCCAATGTTTTATATGAGTTTCCTACACATTCCATATGAATTTTTAATGTTTTATGTGAATTTCCCACACGTCCCATGCGAACTTCCTACATATCCCCTACGAATTTTTCATGTTTAATGTGAATTTCCCACATTTTTTACGTGAATTTCCAATGTTTTATGTGAATTTCCCACATGTTCCATGTGAATGTCCTACATATTCCATACGAATTTTTAATGTTTTATGTGAATTTCCCACATTTTTTATGTGAATTTCCAATGTTTTATGTGAATTTCCCACACATTCCGTGTGAATTTCTAATGTTTTATGTGAATTTCCAATGTTTTATATGAGTTTCCTACACATTCCATATGAGTTTTTAATGTTTTATGTGAATTTCCCACACGTCCCATGCGAACTTCCTACATATCCCCTACGAATTTTTCATGTTTAATGTGAATTTCCCACATTTTTTACGCAAATTTCCAAT
Source organism: Zosterops borbonicus (assembly GCA_007252995.1). Taxonomy (NCBI): domain Eukaryota; kingdom Metazoa; phylum Chordata; class Aves; order Passeriformes; family Zosteropidae; genus Zosterops; species Zosterops borbonicus. The sequence goes on along the minus strand of SWJQ01001105.1, from coordinate 76,919 downwards.
GTTTTATGTGAATTTCCCGTGCGTTCCATATGAATTTCCTATGTTTTATATGAATTTTTAATGTTTTATATGAATTTCCAACGTTTAATGTGGATTTCCCACACGTTCCATGTGAATTCCCCAAGGGGTGCAGGCTCCCTGCCATCCTGAAAGGCCCAGAAGTGAGAAGAATTCACACAAATCCAGAATCTCTCCCAAGGAAAAGAAGGATCAATCCAAATCCCCCCCAATCCCAGCAGGGCCCAGTTTGAGTCACAGCCAATTGGACATTCCCTAATAAAAAATAAAATAAAAAATAATAATAAAAAATTAAATAAATAAAAAATAAAAATAAAAATAAAAAAAGGGAAACAAAACTTCCCATAATAAACTCTGAACCCACATCCCACCAACGAAACCTGCTGCACACACATTAAACAGTGATGGGGATGGTTCCCCAAACACTGCACACAAAAACAAGCCCTAATTAAGCCCTAATTGATCCCTCAGATGCCATTAAGTGTTAGTAAAAGTCACCACACACAACATTCACTGCTCAAAACCTTATTTTTTTTAACGCTTTCATGGCTTTGTTTGTTTGAGGCCAGGAACCCCAGAATTGCTGTTTCAAACCAGAATTTCAGTGTTTTTAGAGCAGAGCCTTTGTCCAGCTGATTTTTCTGTTATTTCAGTTGTGAGGGAGCCCAGCATGACGCGTCTGAGCCTTCCAAGCCACGTAGAAAAATGAAAATACTCAGTGAACTAATTAGAGGAGCAGATGTTTTTAACACCCAAGTGCGAGACCGCGATAACATTTCTACACCAATGGAAACAGCCCTTTTAATCCCAAGGTATCCCATATTTTCTGACTCAAACTGTCAAGATGTTTCATTAGAACAAAAACAGGAGCGATTNAAAAAAAAAAAAAAAAAAAAAAAAAAAAAAAAAAAAAAAAAAAAAAAAAAAAAAAAAAAAAAAAAAAAAAAGCAGCAGCGATTTGTGCTTGTTAGGAAGGAAATGAAATAAAGATAATATTTTGATTTCGAGATCGATGCCGTCCATATGTCGTGTCAAATAATCTCAGATGTTATTTGGGACCTTCCGGTGACAAGTAAATGGGCTAATTAGAGCAAAAATCAATCTATTTCACAGAAAAAGGGCACGAAACTCAATTCTGACATTTCCCAGTGAGAGATCCTCATTTCAGAATTTGCTGTCCAGCCTCGAACCTTGGCAAGGTCAGAGATTTTTTAGGTGTTGTTGGTGCAGTTCTGCTCCTTTTAAAACACACCAGGAGATGCTGCTCAGGAAGTCCCAAGTCCCAAAAATTCTGAGACAAAAGATGGGGTTCATTAGGTCACTCCCCTAAGCTGGAAATGCTTTTTTTCCCGGATTTGGTGCCTCTTGATCCAAAGGCAAAGAGCTGAAATCATGGAATCCTCTCCAGGAAAAACCAGGGAGGAGCCTTTCTGAGCAGCCCTGAGGTCACCCACATCACCTGCACAGGAATTGCTGGGGTGACAAACCTTCCTTGCTCCAGGAAGATTTTCTTTGGTGCCTCCAAAATATCAATATCAAGATAATGAGTTATCTCACAATATCAAGAGTAAATGAGTTGGAAGCCAAAGGTGGATATTCCTGGAGAGGGGGAGCCACGGAATGGAGAAGAGCAGGAGGTGGGGTGAGGGATGGATGAGATGTTGGGGAAGGAATTCCTCCTTGGGAAGGTTTGAGGAATTCTCTGGAATTCCCAGAGCAGCTGTGGCTCCTCCTGGATCCCTGGAAGTGTCCAAGGCCAGGTTGGACACTGGGACTTGGAGCAGCCTGGGATTGTGGAAGATGCAGGAGAGAGGAACTGGATGATCTTCAGTGTCCCTCCCAGCCCAGCCCAATCCGTGATTAGGAAAACAGAAAACTCCGCAAAACAAACTTCAAAAAAGCTCCAAAACCCCCTCAAGCTTTGACTGAACAACCCCCTCTCCAACACACAGATTTTATTTCCAAGGAAGAAAGTTCCTTCCTGGCACCAGAGGCTCTGCAAAGGTTGTTCCCACACCGGTACCTGCTGCTGACTGATCGTTTTGTCCCTCCCTAATTGCCTTTGGAACAAACAAACAAACAAACTCATCCTCTCCCTTCCCAAACGCCACAACAACAACCCCAAAACGAACCTCCCGTGAACAGATGTGGATCCTGCTCGTTGTTCGCCTGCATTTTAATTAACTGCAATCCGACCTTCCCCAGCAGATTTATAGCCCAATAAACCAGCCAAAAGCTCCCTTTTGGAGCTGGGAACTCTTCAATGAATGGATGAGGTTTCATTAATGATTCCGAGCTGATCCAGGGCCATGTGTGACCTCGAGGACCTCGGGATTTCCCTCTCGTGGCCGGAGCCGCCTGGGGATAAATGAGCTGTTAAATGATAATTGTCGGGTGGTCAGACCCCGCTGTCAGGAGCAAATCCACAATAATTTACTGGGGCAGATCCGCTCTGACATAACCCAGGGTGACATTTGCTTCCCTGTGAATGGGGAAGTCTTGAAAGAGCTCGGAATCCAATGCTGCCCTCAGGGAATTCATTCCAACCATTCCCGACAGTTTCCTCCTTTTTCTTGGGTGTGAAAACCCAGTGAACACCCTCCAGCATCACCAAGGCACCAACCCAACAGCTCTGAATACCGGGACAGGAGAATTTATTAGGGGAAAAGGGGGATTTTTCCCACTTTCTCCCGGGACACCATTCCCAGAGCTCCCATTTCTAGGTAGTGACCATTGGGATGCTCCCTTTTGGAGCTGGGAACACTTCAATGAACTGACGAGGTTTCATTAATGATCCAGGGCCACGTGTGACCTCGAGGACCTCGGGATTTCCCTCTCGTGGCCGGAGCCGCCTGGGGATAAATGAGCTGTTAAATGATAATTGTCGGGTGGTCAGACCCCGCTGTCAGGAGCAAATCCACAATAATTTACTGGGGCAGATCCGCTCTGACATAACCCAGGGTGACATTTGCTTCCCTGTGAATGGGGAAGTCTTGAAAGCGCTCGGAATTCAGCGCTCGGAATTTATTGCTTGGAATTCAGCACTGCCCTTGGGGAATTCATTCCGACCATTCCCAACAGTTTCCTCCTTTTTCTTGGGTGTGAAAACCCAGTGAACACCCTCCAGCATCACCAAGGCACCGACCCAACAGCTCTGAATACCGGGACAGGAGAATTTATTAGGGGAAAAGTGAGATTTTTCCCACTTTCTCCCAGGACACCATTCCCAGAGCTCCCATTTCTAGGTAGAGACCGTTGGGATGCACAAAGGGCTTTCACGGAGCGCGTTAAATAAAAAAGGAATAAATTTTAATTAAGTGCAGTTAAAAAGGGCCCAATTTAAAGCAAGTAGGTCAGCACCTGCTTTGAAAAGGCTGCTCTGAATGAAGTCACTGCAGCGGCGCTGGAGCTTTTCATTTGCACTTTTCTACCCTGAGCGCAGGCCCAGCCTGAGCAGTTGCCTTGAAAAATGCAGGAAGCAAAGGAAAAGAACCCAAAATTGACAAAAAAAAGAAGGGCTGCACTCCAAAAAAACGGGAGCTTTGTGCTGTCCCTGAGCCAAGCCAGTTGTGCCCCGTAGGGAAGGCTGATAATAAGAAATAAGAATTGATTTGACAGCAGGTGAGTTCTGCTGTCTCAACACCGTGAGCACCACAGGGAATTCCTACAGGAAATATTTCATGGGATCATGTCCCAGAGATCCCAGACTGGTGTGGGTTGGGAGGGACCTTAAAGTGCCACCCCTGCCATGGGATCCGGGGGAAATTCTCTGGGAATTCTGTTCCAGCCTCTCCTCACCCTCAGAGCCAGGAATTCCTTCCTGATATCCCACCCTTGTTCATCTGAGGCCAAAGATAAATGTCATTGATTTCCTTTTAGTGCTGACACAGAAATCCAGCAGTGACCCCCCCTAAATTTGTCAATGCCACAAATTGGGGTGGAATAAAATGCCAGAGGGAGGGGGGGAAGGAGTCAGTGTCAGCATCTTAGGGGAACTTCTCCACTCCAGTCATTTATTTTTAGGAGCTGTCCTGGGTTGCAGTGTAGGATGTGCACACAGTATTTATTCCATCCCCATCCCCATGAGCTGTTGGAACCAGGTGGGGCAGTGTTTTCCCAGGCCCCTCCTTTGGGCTCTTCTGCTCATGGCCCATCAATGCCTTGCCCAGGACTCACAGGGAACTCCCTCCAGGAGCTCTCTCTGTTTAATGGGCCATCAAGGAGCCACTGCACGACTCCTCATCCCATTGGGAGATGCTCCCAATGCCCAGGGGGAGGAGCCAAGCATTCCCACCTGGAGAGAATCTGGGATTTGGGACAGGACAAGCAGCCCTGAGCCACTGGATTCCCAGAGGAGCAGAGCTCCCAGACCTTTCTGTGGGATCACTGCTTCAGGAAGAGCCCCTCACCTGGACTGCTCCCACCACCCTGCTCAGGGTGTGTTCTGACTCTGGCAGTGATCCTTTGTGTTATTGTATTGATTTTATTTTGTTTTACCTTTTTTCCTTTCTTCTTATTAAATTGTATTTCTGACTTGGAGCCTCTCACTCATTTTGCTTTAACCAGAACCACAACAGGAACTCTCTCTCTCTCTACTCTTCACCACAAATTAATTCTAGAGCCAGCACACTGTCAGAGAAATGCCAAGCACCACCCTCCATCCCTTCCCTCCAATGTTTTTCAGGTAGGAAAAGCAGATCAGGGAGCTCAGGACACAAAATCAGATTTTCTTTGCCTCAGTGGGAGCAGAGCTGGTTCCTGCCTCAGTTCCCATCCCAGTTCCCATCCCTGCCCTGTCCCTGGAGCCAGCAGGGGAATCTGCTCCGTGTCACAGCAGGTGACGGTGTCCCTGGGAGGGTGACGGTGTCCCTGGGAGGGTGACAGTGTCCCCTGGGAGGGTGACAGTGTCCCTGGGTGGGTGACAGTGTCCTGGGGAGGGTGACAGTGTCCCTGGGCGGGTGACAGTGTCCCTGGGTGGGTGGCAGTGTCCCTGGGCGGGTGACAGTGTCCCTGGGCGGGTGGCAGTGTCCCTGGGCAGGTGACACTGTCCCTGGGCGGGTGACGGTGTCCTGGGGAGGGTGACGGTATCCCTGGGCGGGTGACAGTGTCCCTGGGTGGGTGACAGTGTCCCCTGGGAGGGTGACAGTGTCCCTGGGAGGGTGACGGTGTCCCCTGGGAGGGTGACAGTGTCCCTGGGCGGGTGGCAGTGTCCCCTGANACAGTGTCCCTGGGCAGGTGACACTGTCCCTGGGCGGGTGACGGTGTCCTGGGGAGGGTGACGGTATCCCTGGGCGGGTGACAGTGTCCCTGGGTGGGTGACAGTGTCCCTGGGCGGGTGACAGTGTCC
>SWJQ01001105.1:54716-69211 GCA_007252995.1 Zosterops borbonicus | reverse complement strand
ATAATATTATAATATATAATAATATATTGTATAATAAAGAGTAAATAATATATAATAAAATAGGTATTATATTAATTATATATTATATAAGTTATATATTATATAATATACGAATATATATCATATACTATATAATATATAATGTATAAGGTGTAATACATTAATATATACTAAATATTATAAACTATATAATATATAATGTATAATAGGTAATATATTAATATATACTAAATACTACATACTATACAATATATTATATATAATAAATTATATATTATATTAATTATATATTATATAAGTTATATATTATATAATATACACAATATATATCATATACTATATAATAGATAATGTATAATATGCAATATATTAAGATATACTAAATACTATATACTATATACTATATAATATATAATGTATAATATGTAATATATTAATATATACTAAATACTACATACTATATAATATATTATGTATAAACATTTCACATATAAAAAAATATAATATATATGATGTATATTATAATGATTATTTATAAATTATTATTTATATTATATTGCATTGTATTATATTACATTACATTACATTACATTATATTATTTTATTTTATTTTATTTTATTTTATTTATATTATTTATATTTATATTTATTAATAATAGCATTATTATTTCTAATAATAGGGATTTTTTTCTGTCAGGAGCAGCCACAAGCAAAAGAGGAAAAGCAGGAATGTGGGAACCAGCCAGCACCACAGTGAGGCCAAGCAAAAACAGACCTGAGAGAAAAATTTAAATAAATTTAAATATGTTATAAATACATATTATATGGTTGGCTTTTCCCAAATATTAATCTGAATACTATATGTATAATTGTAGTGTGTTGTTTTTTATTAATAGAGTTTAGAAAGGTAATAAATGTAGATTTTCTGATTATAACAAAGTGTTATTAGTAAAAAGAATTATTTTTTTTCTCTTTTTAACATCTAAACTGACCAAACCAGAAGACACAGAAAGTCACTTTGCATTCCTCACTTTCTGTTTCTTATCCAAATGGAGATAAACCAAAAACCTCAGGAGAAGAATTTATGAGACCCACGTCACCAGATGAAGTAGAGCCACCCATAGATGGATCTACCAGATAAAATAATTGGGGGATATTTGAAACGGACCAAACCCAAAGAGAATGTTTGAATCATTAATTAAGATCTATTGAATATTGAACACAGCAATCCTTAAAACACAAAATTTGAAAGAGTAAAGTTGTGCTTTCTACTGAGCCACCCCAGCTGGAATTTCTGATTTTTTGTCTCCTAACCATCTATTTTTTAATTTTTTTTATTAAACTTATAGTTTTTCTAAGTAAATAACCCTCGTTTTTTTCCACACCAACAACGTCTCCCGTTCATTTATTGTCGTCTCTCGTGATTTAAACCTCAACTCTTGGCAGCTGCCCCAAGGCCAGGCAGCACCAGTCACCCAACGAGCCACGAGCCAGGACAAGGGACACGTCTCAGAAAATAAAATAAAAAATAAACCCACATGGCAGCAGCAATGGTTTAATTCAGGGCTGGAGAAGAAAGCCAACGAGGGAAGAAACGCCATCTAAAAGCGCTGTCTGCATTATCCAGGAACACTGGCGGCTTTGTGCGCCAGCCCCGGGGCAAGAGGAGCTCTCAGAAAAGCTTTTAAATAATATTTATAGGACTGGCCACAATGAGATTTGAAAAGCGTTTTTTGAGAAGCAGCCCCGGGAGATCAGGGTTGGGCCACTCTCATTGTGCTCCTCCATGTCCCACAAAAACGGCGTCCAAAGGGGCAGGAAAATCGTTGGGAAATCGGCGCTTCAGAGGGAAAAGTGCCCGGAATAAAGTGCCCTCCCAACCCCGATTTTGCCCGTTTTTATGAGCACAGTGTGACCCAGGCCTTTAATGATGGGTTTGACACGAGCCGAGAGCGCTGAGAGAATGGGATGGAGCAGGAAATAAAGTTCCAGCAAGGAGACAAAAGATCACAATCCAGAGTTCTGCCTCATAAATGAGGAAAGGGGGATAATTTAACTTCAGAATTATTCGCTGCACCAGGTCACAGAGTGTTCAAAACTCCTCTGACAGCAGCTAAAAACAAAAAGTGGTTTTTTTCCTCCTTCAGCTGCACAAACTCCAAACTTCAAAAAATAAAAAAACAACCCGACACGAATCGACGACAAAACAAATTAGCCAGAACAAAGCCTAGGGAAAATAAATAAAATAAAATAAAAAAAATTAACCAATCAAATGCTTCATGTAGCCAATTTATGAACAATTAAAAGCGTGTGGAAATCCTGGGAATTATTCAGCCTCCTTAATTCTGGATATTGTCTGTAAAGCAGAGGGGATCCAGCTTTTCCTGAAGTTTTTACGAGGAAAGGGATAAACCAAGCAAAAAGCTGCATTTAAACATAAAATTGTGAGTTCTGGCCATTCTTGGCTATAAATATCCCTGATATCCCTGATATTCCTGAACATGGTCTAAGGAATATTTATTCCCTCTTTTTTTTTAAATCCATTTTACCCAGCACCGCGTTAACCCATAAGAACTTCACTGATTTCCAGAACTTCACTGATTTCCAGCTCTTCAGGCCACAATTACTGATGGAAAACCCACCCTCTGCACATCCCAAATTTGGGAGAATCTCTTTCCAAGCTTTTTCTCCTCCTCAGAACATCCAACACCTGCAAACATGGAATTCCACCTTCCAGACATCACACAGAACACGGATTTGTCGGAAAAGACCAAAATTCAGCTCTTCAGGCCACAATTACTGATGGAAAACCCACCCCCTGGACATCCCAAATTAAGGAGAATCTCATCCCAAGCTTTTTCTCCTCCTCAGAACATCCAACACCTGTAAATATGGAATTCCACCCTCCAGACCTCACACAGAACACGGATTTTGTCAGAAAAAACATCCCAAAGTGACAAAACATTTCCTTTCCAGCAGGAATTTTAGAATTCCCGACCCTGCCTGGCATTTTTTTGCGATGAGCAGATCTCTCAAAAGTCCCGTTTCTTTCGTAACCAAGGATTCCTTACATAACCCATTACTAATAATAGGGAATCTCTTTTTTTTTTTTTTTTNTTTTTTTTTTTTTTTTTCTGCAACACTTTTTGGATGTCTTACTCACAATTTGCTAATTCTTTCTCCTCCAGAGCTGGAGTGCAGGGAGAGAAATCCAAGGGCAGCCTGATGGATCCAGCAGGGAACAGCCTGACCCAAAAAGCTCGGGATAAAAATCACTTTTTGGGGATAAATAGCATCGAGAAAAGAGATATTCCTGATTAAATTCCCTCATTCCTCAGCCCTAAGGATCTGCCAGGAGCTCACACCTGCACAGGTCACTCCACACGATCCTGATTGTCCATAAAACTGCCCAAACATTCCTGGAGAAGAGCCTGGATTTGCATTTATGCCCCAGGAATTGCAGCTCCACAATCCCTTTGGAATATTCCCATTCCTTTTTCCTGCACAGTTTGGAGTTCTCTTTTCCCCCATCCTTCCTCCTGTTCTGGAAAACCAACTGCCCTCTGGAATAAATGGCACCAAACTCCCTGTGACATCCTGGATTTTCTACTGACACCACCACAACTCACAAAAAAAAGCAAAATTCCATTTCATTTCCAACAGAAACACTCCAAATTTGGGGGGGAATGTGCAGAATTTGGGGCATTTGGGGTGAACTCAATGATCTGAGAGGGTTTTCCCAGCCTAAACAATTCCATGGTTTTGTCCCCACTGGAATCTCCGGGATAATTCCAACAATTGGGATAATTCCAACAATTGGAATAATTCTGATCCTGGAGGTTTAAATCCAGCTCTGGGTGAGCTGGGCCTATGAAATGTTCAGACAGAGATTTGTGGGTTTTTTGGGGTGAAATGATGTAATTCCTGCATTTCCTTCCCTCCTGGACACCTGAATGACATTTCCCATCCTGGTTATTTCTAAGGCAAACAAGTCATTTCAGGTTATCAATCTTGCAAATTGCTCTGTGGAATAAAACCCTTAAATTTTGCTTTTATTATTATTTTTTTTTAATTTTTATTTCTGTGCAGAAAAAACCCCAATTCTCCTCACTGGAGGCAGGGTGATTACATTCCTAATTGCACTTGTAAAAATCATCTTTCAGGAGAACTAAATGTTGGAATTTATGGATGGAGGTCAAAGCCCAGTTTGGAAATCAGTCCCTGGGTGTCCAATCAGGAGCTGCAAAGCTGCTAAAAAAAATTTAATTTTTTTTTAAAAGGGGAAAGTGCAGAGACACCCTTAAATAACACCAGGGATGCTCAGGGAGGTGCATCAGGCAGAATTCCCCTGCTGCAGCCAGGGAAAATTGGGATTTCTGCTCCTGGGAGATGCACTGGCTGCAGCCCAATTAAAATCCCTCGAATGCCACGTTTGGAAATGTGGAAATGCAATTACACCCCGAGCGTTTTAATTACATTGTGGTGTCTCTCCTAAAAGGGATTTCAATAAAGGATTTTTTTTTTTTTTTTTCTGTTAGCTCGGAGTTTTCTGCCAGAGGATGATGGAATTATGGAATGGTTGGGGTAGGGAGGGACCTCAAAAAATCCACCTCCCACTGTCCCTGGCTGCTCCAGCCTGGCCTTGGACACTGCCAGTAATTCTGGCTGCAGCAAAGGAATTCTCAGGGAATTCTGCAGCTGTGACAAGATTTTAGGGATCTGGGAATGTGGGAGCCTCAGGGNCCCACTGTCCCTGGCTGCTCCAGCCTGGCCTTGGACACTGCCAGGAATTCTGGCTGCAGCAAAGGAATTCTCAGGGAATTCTGCAGCTGTGACAAGATTTTAGGGATCTGGGAATGTGGGAGCCTCAGGGACAGCTCCTTTGGGATTTTCCAGGAATAACAAACTCTTCTCACAGGGAGTGAATGGATTCACCCTCACACTGACCTGGATTGCAGGAAAATGCCAGAGAACAGAGATTTTAATTTGCCCCAAGGACGGGACACAGAGGGCAGGGCTGGATGGGATTTTGGGAAGGAATTTTAAAGTTTAGACAAGGCTTTCCATGGATGGTTCAGGAATTCTGGCTGCAGAAAAGAGGCACAAAGCGATTCTCAGGGAATTCTGCCGCTGTGACAAGATTTTAGGGATTTGGGAATGTGGGACCTTCAGGAACAGCTCCTTTGGGATTTTCCAGGAATAACAAACTCTTCTCACAGGGAGTGAATGGATTCAGCCCCACACTGACCTGGATTGCAGGAAAATACCAGAGAACAGAGATTTTAATTTGCCCCAGGGACAGGACACAGGGAATGGATCCCAGTGCCAGAGGGCAGGGCTGGATGGGAATTTGGGCAGGAATTGTTCCCTGGGAGGGCACAGAGTCCCAGATTTGCTGTGGCTGCCCCTGGATCCCTGGAATGTCCCAGGCCAGGCTGGACATTGGGGTTGGGGCACCTGGGACAGTGGGAGGTGTCCCTGCCATGGCTGGGGTGGCTCTGGGTGGGTTTAAGGTCCCTCCCAACCCAAACCATTCCAGGATTCTCTGATGATTCCACTTTCTTTCTGTCCAGGTTGAACATTTTTCATTACGGATCCTGAGTCTGACACCTCCAACATTCCTCATTCCCTCCTCAGTGCCTCCCTCATCCCACTCTAAATTCCCTAAAAAAGAAATCCCAGAATCCCAGCCTGGTTTGGATTGGGAAGGACCTTAAACAACTCCCAGTTCCACTCCTTCCTTCCCACACTTCCAGTTAGAGCTGGAGAACTTTTCACCTTCCCCACAGCAGAGCAATCCCTGCCCTGCAGGTGAAACCCCACACAGAGGTGGAAATGACTCCTTTATTTATTTCTGGGCTGTGTCTCCCTTTTATCCCATTTCACACAGACCAATCTGATTGGTGACACAAAGACAAACCTCTTCACTCCCATTGGTCAGAGCAGAGGGACAGCAAGGAGAAGTCCCTCCTGGGGAAAGGGATGAATAACAAAGGTACAGCTACAAAAACATTTCTCCTGTTGACAGAAAACTCCCTGGGAAAGGAATTCCAGGAAACCAAAACACCTCAGGCACCAACCAGAGCGACTCTGCTCCACAAAACAAATCCACAAATCCCTCCTGGAATGACACCCAGGGCTGGCACTGGGATGCTCCTGCCCTTAAAAAAATCTCTTAAAAAAGAAATCAAGCTACCAAATTGAAGCCAAACATCTCCATTTGTAATTGTTTGTATCCCTAAAATCCGACCGAAAATCAAATTGAAATATTGAAATATCTCTAGTTATATATTCAATGTAAATATTGAAATAGCTCTCTTTTGTATTTTCTAAAATATATTTATATTTTCTATTTCTATTTATTTATTTGTGCTCGAGTGTTTGCCCATGGAAATGTCCCCAGATTTGGGATATTAAACTCTATTTGCTTGTTGACATCTTTGAATTTCTGTGTGGTTTGGGCTCTATTTATATGTTTAATTTATTTATCTATTTATTTATTTAATAATTAAATTTATTTATTCATTTATTTATTGAATAATTTAATAATTAATAAAAATATGTATTTATCTACTTGCACATGAGGTATTTATAAATGTCTGATTATATTTATAAAAATGCATATTATGTAATTATAGCTATTTATTTATATATAATATATATATTTTTAATTCACCTTTTAATTAAAGAAACGAAATATTGGGAATTTTTGTTTCTTTAGTTAAAAGGTGAATTTATTTAATATTTGGGAACATATTTTATGTCACCGAGTCCCTTCAGAATTAAAAGTGGGATATATTTTTAAATAAATATATTTTAATTTTTCTTCTAAATTTTATTTAAATTTTTATTTATTTTTAAAATAAATATAATCTAAAATACAAATTTGATGATTTTATTTTTTTCATAGTAAAAAACATTATTTTTAAAATCTGAAATTCCTCTCCTGTGCATCCTCCATCCCTAACTCAGAATGACACTAATAGGAATTCTAGAAACCCTTTTTTTTAGGAGCAGAATGAACCTTTTCACTGCTTTATTCGGTGGCTTTTCGCCCCTGGTGAAAACAGCTCTCACGGCACAAAGGAGATTTTTATCCCACAAAATGCAGAGAAAGAAATTTCTCCAAAAAAAAACTACTGGATTTTTCTTTTTCCCCCCCATCTCTTTCCATTTTTTTTTTTTGCACCACCAGAAATTCTGGGAAATTCCCAGAAATTTCTGGGAATATATTGATGACTCTATGGTGGTTCTAACATGGATTAATGAGAATTAATAGGAAATTTTGAGGGTTTATTTGGAGCAGTGAATGTATTGATGGTTCTGACATTGGATTAACGAGAATTTATAGGAATTTTTGGGGTTTTATTTGGAGCAGTGAATGTATTGATGGTTCTAACATGGGATTAATGGGAATTAATAGGAATTTCTGGAGGATTATTTGGAGCAGTGAATATATTGATACTTCTGTGATGGTTCTAACATTGATTTATGAGAATTTATAGGATTTTTTGGGGTTCATTTGGAGCCTTGAATGTATTGATGCCTCTGTGATGGTTTTAACATGGGATTAATGAGAATTAATAGGAAATTTTGAGGGTTTATTTGGAGCAGTGAATGTATTGATGGTTCTGACATTGGATTAACGAGAATTTATAGGAATTTTTGGGGTTTTATTTGGAGCAGTGAATGTATTGATGGTTCTAACATGGGATTAATGGGAATTAATAGGAATTTCTGGAGGATTATTTGGAGCAGTGAATATATTGATACTTCTGTGATGGTTCTAACATTGATTTATGAGAATTTATAGGATTTTTTGGGGTTCATTTGGAGCCTTGAATGTATTGATGCCTCTGTGATGGTTTTAACATGGGATTAATGAGAATTAATAGGAAATTTTGAGGGTTTATTTGGAGCAGTGAATGTATTAATGGTTCTGACATTGGATTAACGAGAATTTATAGGAATTTTTGGGGTTTTATTTGGAGCAGTGAATGTATTGATGGTTCTAACATGGGATTAATGGGAATTTTTAGGAATCTCTATGGGTTCATTTGGAGCAGTGAATATATTGATACCTCTATGATGGTTCTAACATGGGATTAATGGGAATTAATAGGAATTTCTGGGGGTTTATTTGGAGTAAATATATTGATACCCCTATGATGGTTCTAACATGGGATTAATGTGAATTTATAAGAATTTCTGGGGATTCATTTGGAGCAGTGAATGTATTGATGGTTCTAACATGGATTAATGGGAATTAATAGGAATTTTTTTGGGGTTTATTTGGAGCAGTGAATGTATTGATACCTCCGTGATGGTTCTAACATGGGATTAATGGGAATTAATAGGAATTTCTGGGGGTTTATTTGGAGTAAATATATTGATACCTCTATGATGGTTCTAACATTGATTTATGAGAATTAATAGGAAATTTTGAGGGTTTATTTGGAGCAATGAATATATTGATACCCCTATGATGGTTCTAACATGGGATTAATGGGAATTTATAAGAATTTCTGGGGGTTTATTTGGAGCAGTGAATGTATTAATGGTTCTGACATTGGATTAACAAGAATTTATAGGAATTTTGGGGGTTTTATTTGGAGCAGTGAATGTATTGATGGTTCTAACATGGGATTAATGGGAATTAATAGAAATTTCTGGGGGTTTATTTGGAGTAAATATATTGATACCTCTGTGATGGTTCTAATATTGGAATAAAGTGAATTTATAAGAATTTCTGGGGTTTAATTTCAGCAGGAACCACCAGCACAATCCAGGCCAATATTCCCTGCACATCCCTGCTTTCCTTTTCCAAAAAAATCTTCGGAATTTTGCCTTTAACTCCCTGGATCCCCCATGCTCTAACACAAGGACCAGACGACAACTCAAATAACACTTTGGGGACAACCTGCACCTCCCTGGCTGAGGGAATTAGAAAAGAGCAGGGAATTAAAGGAGAAAAAATGGGATAAAAGGGGGAATATCACAGCCCTGCCAGGCTGACACTGATCCTGCCCAGTGAAATGGAATCAGCAACACTCAGCATTATTTAGTGGGAGAATTACAGCAGCTTAATGCAATTAATGCCAATTCCACGTGTGCCTCAANAATTTCTGGGGGTTTATTTGGAGTAAATATATTGATACCTCTATGATGGTTCTAACATTGATTTATGAGAATTAATAGGAAATTTTGAGGGTTTATTTGGAGCAATGAATATATTGATACCCCTATGATGGTTCTAACATGGGATTAATGGGAATTTATAAGAATTTCTGGGGGTTTATTTGGAGCAGTGAATGTATTAATGGTTCTGACATTGGATTAACAAGAATTTATAGGAATTTTGGGGGTTTTATTTGGAGCAGTGAATGTATTGATGGTTCTAACATGGGATTAATGGGAATTAATAGAAATTTCTGGGGGTTTATTTGGAGTAAATATATTGATACCTCTGTGATGGTTCTAATATTGGAATAAAGTGAATTTATAAGAATTTCTGGGGTTTAATTTCAGCAGGAACCACCAGCACAATCCAGGCCAATATTCCCTGCACATCCCTGCTTTCCTTTTCCAAAAAAATCTTCGGAATTTTGCCTTTAACTCCCTGGATCCCCCATGCTCTAACACAAGGACCAGACGACAACTCAAATAACACTTTGGGGACAACCTGCACCTCCCTGGCTGAGGGAATTAGAAAAGAGCAGGGAATTAAAGGAGAAAAAATGGGATAAAAGGGGGAATATCACAGCCCTGCCAGGCTGACACTGATCCTGCCCAGTGAAATGGAATCAGCAACACTCAGCATTATTTAGTGGGAGAATTACAGCAGCTTAATGCAATTAATGCCAATTCCACGTGTGCCTCAACCTGCAGTGCTGAATTCCTGCTGCTGCTGCTGCCCCAAGTTTTATCTTTTGTTGTATTTGATGTGTCTGTGGTGCCCAGGGGTGAGTTCTGAGCTCACAGTCAGTGTCACTCAGCTCTGCACACAGCAGGGACACAAAACAAACCCTTTTCCTGCTGCACACCAAGGACAACTCTCAGCCCCAAAAGCACAAACAAGGCTGGGCTGGAGGGAGGGACAAGAAGGATGGGACCTCCCAGCCTGGAGCTGGGACTGGACAATTCAACCCCAATGTGCAAATGGACCAAAACTTATAAAAGTGTGAGACCTGGTGACCGTTTGTCCATTTTGTGACCATTTTGGGTCCATTTTGTGACCATTTTGTGACCATTTTGGGTCCACCTTGGGTGCAGCCCTGGCCACACTCTTGTCCTGCCCAAGGTAGATCCTTAAATAAATGTCTTTCAATAAATCTCTACTTTATTCTCCAGCTCTGCCCAGTCTCTGTTCCAGCTCAGCCTTCCCAAGGCATCCCTGGGATTAGTGGGATGAATCCCAGAGCTGCATTTCCAGGAGCTCAGGGTGCTGCACTGAAGGGTTTGGGATTCACACAGGAAAAGTTTAGGGGTGAAGCTGAATTGGGAATGGGAATCTGGACCCTTCAGCTCTTCCCCCAAAGCATCACCCAGGGAATCACTGCTGTGCAAGGGATTTAAAATCAGGGAATGGATCCCAGTGCCAGAGGGCAGGGCTGGGTGGGATTTGGGGCAGGAATTGTTCCCTGGGAGGGAGATGAGGGACTGGGATGGAATTCCCAGATTTGCTGTGGCTGCCCCTGGATCCCTGGAATGTCCCAGGCCAGGCTGGAGCAGCCTGGGGACAGTGGGAGGTGTCCCTGCCATGGCAGGGGTGGCACTGGGTGGGATTTGAGGTCCCTCCCAACCCAAACCAAATTAAAATTGAAACAGAGAAAGCCAAAGGAAGGAGCCTTTGGGAATGGGATTGGGGATGGCAGGGAGCAATATCTGCCTGTGGGGGGGTGTTACAGCACTTGGAATAAAAACGGAAGAAAAATCAAAGAGCAGCCCCAGAGCTGGTCCTGGCCCAGCAGAGCCACGTCCCCTGAGGAAAGGACAGGGAATTTCCCAGCTCCTACAGCAACATCCTCCTCCACTGGGATAAACCCCATAAAAACGGGACAAAAGACCCATTTTGCACAGCCTGGCTCTTGGAAAGTGAATTTGCCCCTAATAAAGCTGTGAGAGGACCTCGAGTGTGAGATATTGGCACAAAATATTGGTACAAGATATTGGTACAGGGGCTTCCTCATTAATCCCAACTGGATTGAGGATAAAACACATCCAGAGTGATGGAAAATAAGAATATTCCGAGCTGTCCCAGGCTGTGCTCAGGGTCTGCTCCCTCCTGTTGGTCCAGCAGGATGAAGGAACAGGCACTGCTCCCTCCCTTTCCATCCATCCCTTTTTTATTCCCATCTCTTCTCCTCCTCCCAGGGAGCCACAGGAGCTGCTGACGCATCTCCAACCTTTTTTTTTTTTTTNCTCCCCTTTTTTTTTTTTTTTTTTTTCTTAGAGATTCATCAGCTAAAATAGATCCCACATATAAGAATAGGGAGCTTAATGAATTCACTCTCCTGTGATGTAACGAGTTCAATTAAAAACACCCAGCCCGTAAGATTTAATAACGAGCCTTTTATGGCCATTTCGCTTTTCCTGCAGGAAAAAACTTCCTCCTACCAAAAACTGGGGAGGATATTTTTGAAAACCCTGTAAAACTGGGAGAACCATCAGAAGCAGCAAAGACTTTTAGGGACAATCTGAGAGTTTTTTATGCAATGGTTGGAATTCTCTCATCACCAAAAGTTGGGGTTCATCCCAAATCCATTGTGGAGAGTGGACAGGGACCTTTATTCCACTGATGGAATTTATTTATTTATTCCACAGCTACAGGGGTTGGGAGATCCCCCCAAGGAATGGGGACTCCACCACTCCCCCCAGGCAGTTCCAAGGCCTGAGCACCTTTTCCATGGAGAAATTCCTCCTTTTCTCCAGGCTGAAAGTGGGAAGGACAATGTCCATTTTAAGGGTGAAAAGTCTCAGGGTGTGTAAAATAACCAACTTTGGGGTTTAATCCTTCCCTTTCACAGGGTAACAAACTCCTCACCCAACCATGCAGCACAGACACTTGTTCAGCTCACAACAAACAAAGCTCTGACCAAACTGAAAAGGGAAAAAAAACAAACAAAAAAACCCCCAAAAAACCTCAAAGGAAAGTGCCTGGTGGTGCCAATGAAATCCCAAAAAAAACCCCCCCAAACCAATCCTCACCAAACCCCAAACCCAAACCATCCAGGCTCCCATCCCTAAAAACGCTTAAAATATTCAGTTCTGGCACTCCAGGATTTAAAATAAACTCTGATTGGTGCAATCCATGACGATCCACTCTGAGGGTGAGAAATAAATACACCTGTAATAAACAGGGGGTTTGTGCCATGAGAATCAGTAAAGGAAATATGTGAACAATCCCAGAGTGGAGAGATTTGATGGACAATTAAAATGTCTTTTACTAATCAATAGAATAATTAACAAGGAAGCTGTTCACCAATTAGAAGTTGCCCTGGAGGTTTGTTAAAAACTTTGTATAAAAGACAACATGCAGAATAATAAAAGAATTTTATGAATTTTTATGGTGTCACGACCATCCCAAAACCACTCCAGGGCTTCCCACAAATTCCAGGCTCCTCCAGCTCCAGGGGAAGGTTCAGGGAAGGGAGAGGAGGGTGGGAGCTGCCACCTCCTGCCACAGCCAAATAAACTGAAGAATTGGGAGGGAAAAGCACAAAAATCTCCCCATGAATGTGAAGTACATGGAGGAGAAATCCCAATATTTGTTCTCTGCCATAAGTCCATTCTCACCCTATTTATTTTATAGAACACTGCATCAATTAAACTGAAGAAACAGGAAGAAAAGGCACAAAACCCACCCCATGAATGTAAAACACGTGGAGGAGAAATCCCAATATTTGTTCTCTATTTTACAGAACTCTGCATCAATTAAACTGAAGAATTGGGGAAAAAGCACAAAAATCATCCTATGAATGTAAAACACGTAGAGAAGAAATCCCAATATTTGTTCTCTGCCACAACTTCTCCCCCCATTTATTTTACAGAACTCTGCATCAGTTAAACTGAAGAATCAGTAGGATAAAGCACAAAAATCATCCCATGAACGTGGAGGAGAAATCCCAATATTTATTCTCTATTTTACAGAAAACTGCATCAATTAAACAAAAGAAACAGGAGGAAAAAGCACAAAACCCACCCCATGAATGCAAAACCCGTGGAGGAGAAATCCCAATATTTGTCCTCTGCCATAACTCCATTCTCCCTGCATTTATTTTACAGAACTCTGCATCAATTAAACTGAAGAAACAGGAATAAAAAGCACAAAAATCACCCCATGAATGTGGAATACATGGAGGAGAAATCTCAATATTTGTTCTCTATTTTACAGAACTCCGCATCAATTAAACTGAAGAATTGGGAGGAAAAGGCACAAAAATCATCCCATGAATGTAAAACACATGCAGGAGAAATCCCAATATTTGTTCTCTATAACTCCATCCTCCCCCCATTTGTTTTACAGAACTCTGCATCAATTAAACAAAAGAATCAGGAGGAAAAAGCACAATACCCACCCCATGAATGCAAAACCTGTGGAGGAGAAATCCCAATATTTGTTCTCTGCCATAACTCCATTCTCCCTGCATTTATTTTACAGAACTCTGCATCAATTAAACAAAAGAATCAGGAGGAAAAATCACCCCATGAATGTAAAACACACGGAAGAGCAATCCCAATATTTGTCCTCTGCCATAACTTCTCCCCCTATTTATTTTACAGAACTCTGCACCAATTAAACTGAAGAATCAGGAGGAAAAAGAATAAAACCCACCCCATGAATGCAAAACCCGTGGAGAAGAAATCCCAATATTTGTCCTCTGCCATAACTCCATCCTCCCCCCATTTATTTTACAGAACTCTGCATCAATTAAACAAAAGAATCAGGAGGAAAACCCACCCCATGAATGTAAAACACATGGAAGAGAAATCCCAATATTTGTTCTCTGCTACAACTTCTCCCCCTATTTATTTTATAGAACTCTGCATCAATTAAACTGAAGAAACAGGAATAAAAAGCACAAAAATCACCCCATGAATGTGGAATACAT
The DNA here is from genome assembly GCA_007252995.1 of Zosterops borbonicus. Lineage (NCBI taxonomy): Eukaryota > Metazoa > Chordata > Aves > Passeriformes > Zosteropidae > Zosterops > Zosterops borbonicus. The sequence goes on along the minus strand of SWJQ01001105.1, from coordinate 55,100 downwards.
GGAGGAGAAATCCCAATATTTGTTCTCTGCCATAACTCCATCCTCCCCCCATTTATTTTACAGAACTCTGCATCAATTAAACAAAACAATCAGTAGGATAAAGCACAAAAATCATCCCATGAACATGGAGGAGAAATCCCAATATTTGTTCTCTATTTTACAGAAAACTGCACCAATTAAACAAAAGAATCAGGAGGAAAAAGCACAAAACCCACCCCAGGAATGCAAAACCCGTGGAGAAGAAATCCCAATATTTGTCCTCTGCCATAACTCCATTCTCCCTGCATTTATTTTACAGAACTCTGCATCAATTAAACAAAAGAATCAGGAGGAAAAATCACCCCATGAATGTAAAACACACGGAAGAGCAATCCCAATATTTGT